>JAWPHD010011334.1:0-84951 GCA_037043455.1 Cyrtodaria siliqua
GTCAACACAACTTTACTAAAGTAGAGGTACACAAGACAAGTGAATGTAACTGCATAAAACTTCAACTCACTTCCGACTTCATTTACCAGATGTTTCGAACGGTCCAATTTAACACTACATTACGAATAATAACCGGTGGTAAATAACTTACCTTGTCCTTTTTGAGGTTAGATAATGTCGATAAATGACTTTAAAACAACATTACGAAAGATGTGACTTTCACAAAGTGACTCAAAAATCAACAATCCCATGTCCCTATTTGGAAGCACACTATCTAAACAATCTAAGCTGATAGTGTAACGAGAGATTTGATTGGTTAACTACCTTCCAGGGGTCGTCTCAATGTTCGGTTGCGTATCTGTTGTTTGAGCGTATTTATGAATACATTACTTGGATAGGTGCACACACTGTGTATTTCAAGTATTTTGCAGGAAAAACAAAGGTAATTGGATTAAGAAGTAATCGAGATGGAATATGTAATTGGTAAATAAGCTCCAAAATACTCGATACACGTGTTCGGACAACTGTCAACCAATCAAAACACCGTATGAAACTAATGAATGGAATTTGTGACGTCATAAGGGATTTCCTGGGTCGTAGGACAGTGACCAATTAAAGGGACATCAGCTTATTTAAATATGCTCCAATCCTTATGATGGTTCTTTATTCTTCAACAAGAGGTCAACTTGCATCATCTTATTTGCAAGGTTAGATCAGCCACTCATAGGCGTAGGACGACCTGATTATTATATAATAGTCAGATCAGCCACTCATAGGCATAGAGGTGGGGGAGCCACAGTATGCTTTGGCCCCACCCCACACCACCCCAACACTCAATAATTTGAAGAAAAATGGTTAGCACTCAAAAAAATACCCCCTCCCCCCACCCCATCCAATAATGGTTAGCGCTCAAAAAGTACCCCCCACCCCCCCTGCCTCCACCCACCCCTCAAATAATGGTTAGTGCTCAAAAAGTACTTTTTTCCCTCTATAATGTTATATGTTTTGGTATAATTGAGTACTTTAGCATGTTTTTTGTTTTGTTTTTTCTCGCTTGTTAAAAAGTCTGTGAAAAAGTTTGTCCCCCAATATAATTGTTTGGCCTCCCCGATAATTGAAACATACTTTTTTAAAATTTAACCAAAAAAATAGGTTATTTAAGTTCATAAGCTCCCCCGCCCCCCAATAATTGGAACATACTTTTTTTAAAATTTAACAAAAAAAATAGGTTATTTAAGTTCATAAGCCCCCCCCCCCCCCCCCCCCCCCTGTAAGATAGAGTTATCTCACATGCAGAAACTTATTGAAGTTACTTATTCGTTTATGCCTGTACTAAGCGCATAATGGGAGAAAAATAATCCATCATGAGTTTATCCATGTGGAATAGGGAAATTTCACCCTCGGGTCAGAATTGCATCCAAGAACTCGGCAGAGCCTTGACCCTCGGGTGAGATTTACCTACATGTTTCTCACATGGATTCTCATAATGGATTCCTAGTCTTATCCTTACCATTTGACTCATCTATTATATTTAAGCTAATTTCTTAAAGGGGTTGATGCACTATTTTCAAACACAATTCATTTAAAAGGGCTCTAAAAAACCTGAAAAAATCTGAAAGAATTTTCAAAATGCCATAAAAAAACAAAGGAAATATGACCTATTGAAAATTTGCAAAGAACATAAAAAGAGGCGGCCATCTTGGAACGATGATGTCATCCATTTTTACCATAATTATATGGCATATTGACAAAATACGTTTTAAATCAAAGAAACTCACTGCAAATTGATTAAAAATAAATATACAGATGTAAAATTATCAATTGTATTTTTCATTTGCAGTGATTTTCTTTACTTTAAAAGACATTTTGTCAATATATCGTATATGGTCAAAAGGCGCGATATGTCATCGTTCCAAGATGGCCGCCTCCATTTATGGTTCTTTGCAAATTTTCATTAGGTCATATCTCTTTCATTTTTCAGTTTTTCAGAGCCCTTTAAAATAAACCTTGTTTGAAAATAGTGCATCAATCCCTTTAAAGAAACTAACCCACCAAATAATGGTAGAATTACACTATAAAACCATTTATCCAAACTCTATCCAGGTGTTCAGGTCATATGTGTATATATGTCGATTAAAAGTATAGATTAATTCATAGGTTCTTAAAATACCTGTGATTGAATATGTGTAAAATGTATTATGAGTTGGTAACTTTTAATTTGATGCTCCAGTTTTGGAGTTTGGCCATGCTGGTTAAGCCGCTTATGTTGTGTTTATAGAGTTTGGATTCTCAAAATATGCAAGTTATATATACTCGGTAAAAAAGGTTTTGGACCAGGGTATATAAAGTCATATACAAATAAAACTAGTGGACAGAATTTAAGTATCTTTTTTTAGTAACAAAGGTCTACCCTACCCGGTTAATTTGGTACCAGAAACATTAAATTCATAAAAATATTTGATTTTTAAAAAATATCGCGAACACAAAAAGGGTCTGTAAAAAATGTTGCAAAGTCCATAAAAAGTAACAGTTACGGACACATTCGAGTAACCAGTAAAAAGATTATTATGTTTTCGCAAACTTTCATTGTAAACGATAATTATTGTTGATTGTTGATCTATTGTGAGTTATCAACTAAGATAATAAGTGTTATGGTCGAATGTCATGGTTCAGCGATCATTGTACGGGTTCGAACACTGCCATGGTCCAAAACTTTTTTTACAGAGTATATATGTTATACATATACGTTGTCATGAAGATGTTTAGAAGCGGTGTACATCTGTCTGCAAGTTAATGGCGGGATAGGGACTTTAAAGATTGGCTCTTAATTTATTATACAGTGTGGCTTCTTCCTTATAGCCCCGTGTGGTTGTCGGGGGCCCCGTTTGGTCACGGGGCAAAGAATAGGGCCATTGCAGATCCTTTTGGAGGGATGGATAGGCAGAGGGGTAGAATCCCCCCAAATTCATGATCATTTTATCATTTTTTGTTCATGTTCATTAAAGGTCTTCATCATGATCCCTGCATTGTTTCAGGTGCTATCTCGCGCGCATCAAAAGAGCAGTGGCAGAAAAACAATAACGTGGCTCCAGCGTAAATGGAGTTTCTACGATAGAATTTGCAGCAACTTTGCAGTTCAGGGTGAGAAGGTTCTAGGCCCATTTTCCATATTTTATCTCGATGTACATGGAAGATGAGCCTGGCATGTTCATGCCGGCATGTTCATGCCTTTTAGGCGCCATATAACCTTTTCATGTGTTGGTGCGCCTTAAAACCCCAATTCAATTCAATTCTTCCTTATAGTTCTGCTTATTTCTTGCCTTACTGCTATTTGGCTCTGTTTCATATTTCATTTACCGTAAACAACAGATATTTTTTTGGAATAAAACAAAGTATCCATAAACGTTAGTTTTGAAATATATTTAATGTTTAAGTTAACATATATCACATATCACAGAATGATGCAATAAATAATCAATTAATACACATACTTCGAAATGAATTAAATCTTACCAAGTAATGCAACAACCAGTACACCACATGAGTCAAATTTCTTAAACTTTGCTAAAGACTAATAAATACAATGGTTTTGCTTTCTATATACTGAACCAAACACCTAACGCACCAGTAGACAATACCTTGTATGAACTTATTATATGCCGACTGGTACCGTTGGAGACGGGTGATTTGAATGATTTTTTTAAATTTACAGTCATTATTGACAAGATATTTGTCTTGTTCAGAATGAAATTTGTTTCGATTTATTGATTGTTATTATTGAGATATTAAAGGTATTGTCTACTGATGCGTTAACTGTTTGGTTCAGTATATATACATTTCTTATTAGTATATCGTTTGTGATGATGATTTTTTCCATCTCCGAGTCTAGTTTGTGCTTAGAAGCTGGATGAGCGTCCGTTTTACACACACAATGATAATGGCTCAGGTAGGTCTTGAACTTTAATAAAAGATATCCCAACGTTAAATATATAACCAAGTCAGCATATTGGCTCAAAAACAGAAAAGAGCTTTGCAATTTTAATTTTCTAAGCCTCAACAGATGAAAGTTACCTGAATAGACACCAACATGGTTTTCTCCAAAAAAGAAATTAAATAGTGTAAGAATATGTATTAAAATGATCTGAAATTTTAATACATGTACAATATTCTGATATGTTGTTGACATTTTCTATTTAATCATTTTAATGTCAGAGAAAGGAAAAATACTGTGCCCTACATTAATGCATCCTGGTTTAAGTGTTTAACTACTTCATCATCTCCATATCATCTTAAAAGATGTTATTACATACAAAACATTACAAAGATATATTTTCGTAAACAAATAAAATATAAAGTATTTTGGACGGAATCATAAAACAGATCTATTGGACAGATTTCACTAAGTAACTTGAAACTCTTATTTTGGTGTAATAATGCATGCAGTATTATTAACAATCAGATATGTATCTGTTGCATTTAAGGAATGTTTTGTAAAGATGAATTAATTTCAGCAGAAATGTCATCATGTTATACCTATATTAAAACGATAAATTTTTAATCGTACATTTTAATAATAATTTTGGGCTTAAAGGGACATTTGGCGATCTTGAAGAATTTATCAAGAACTAAAATTAGCACCTAGATTTATTATTAAAGGGACACACTGCAATCTTGAAGTGTTTATCAAGCAGTGAAATTAGCGTCTCAATTTATTTATCCAGTATCACTTTGACTTTAAACCTGCTTGCATATCATTAAATGAAAATCTTGAGTTTCCTTCTTTTCATCTTATTCTACCATAGGTTTAAATATATTATTAGTGCAATATAATCAAAAGTTAATAATGTGCAAAAACGAGTTGCTTTACACTATTCTTATAATTGATATTAATGACTAACAAATGCAAGTTATGTAGAAAAACTAACGGGACATAGTGAGTTTTTCAAAAATCAAGATTGCCATGTGTCCCTTTAATAAATCCAGTATCAATTTGACTTTAAACCTGCAATAAAAGGTATAAAATTTGGAGTTTTCAATTTTTCTTCGTTATTCTACCATAGCTTTAAATATATTATTTGTGCAATATATTCAACAATTAGTAATATGTAAAAACAACCGGCTTTGAACTATTCAAATAATTATAATGATTCGTAAGTTATGTAAAAAGACTAACAGGATGCCTAGAGTCTTTAAACAAGAGGCCCTCTTGGGCCTGTGGACGCTCTACTGGCTACATAAAGTTTATGTATAATATCCGAGACTAATCTGGACAAAGTTTGTCTATTAAAACCTTTAAAGGGCCATAACTCTGCCAAAAATCCTTCAACCGGAATATGGCGATGAAAAGCACAACTAGGCTTGATACTGATCATCCTTGTCAAGTTTCGTTGAAATCCACCAGGAGTTCAGGAAAATGTTTATCAAAAACCTTTAAAGGGCCATAACTCTGCCAAAAATCTGTAAACCGGAACGCGACGATGATAATTATGCATAACTAGGCTTGGTGCTGATCATCCATGTAAAGTTTCCTTGAAATCTGGCGAGGGGTTTAGAACTAGTCCAGACAGTCTGTGTATTAAAACCTTTAAAGGGCAAAAACTCTGCCAAAAATCAATCAGCCGGAACACGGCGAAGATTTGCACAACTAGACCTGGAACTGATCATCCCTAAAAAGTTTCGTTTAAATCCGGCCAGGAGAACTAGTCAGGACAAAGTTTGTGTATTAATACCTTTGAAAGGGCACAACTCTGCCAAAATCATTTATCGGAACATGGTGATGATATGTACAACCACGCTTGGTACTGATCGTCCCTGAAAAATTTCACTGAAATCCGTCCAAATGAAGGCCCTTTCATCTTAATGAGGCCAAAATATAGCATATTTCAGAAAATCAAGGGCCATAACTCCTGTGTAAATGGTCCAATCTGGCTGTTTTTCAAATTTTTCGGAGCTTTCATTGATATTAACAATCTGGTCAAGTTTAGTAAAGATCGGATGAAAAATGAAGGCCCTATCATCTTAACAAGGCAAAATATAGCACTTTTAAATAAATCAAGGACCATAACTCCGCTGTTGCTGATCTGATCTGGCTGGTTAAAAAAAAGTCAATAAAAAAAATAAAAAAATAAATAAATCAATATTCACTTGTTGGAGCTTTCATTGATATTAACAATATCAAAGTTTGGTAAAGATCGGATGAAAAATGAAGGCCCTATCATCTTAACAAGGCAAAATATTGCACTTTTAAATAAATCAAGGACCATAACTCCGCTGTTGCTGATCTGATCTGGCTGGTTAAAAAAAAGTCAATAAAAAAAAGTCAATAAAAAAATTAAAAAATAAATAAATCAATATTCACTTGTTGGAGCTTTCATTGATATTAACAATATCAAAGTTTGGTAAAGATGGGATGAAAAATGAAGGCCCTATCATCTTAACGAGGTATAAGTTAACGGATAGACGGACGTACAACGGACAACTCACCATCCCATAAGCTCTGCTGGCCAAGAGCAGAGCAAAAAATCAAAACTGTCATGTGTCCCTTTAAGATAAAAGTTTAAATCAGTGTTTATTTTAGAACGAACGTGCGCTAATTTATGGCAACAGCAAGTGACTCGGGTAGGTCCTTTGTGCTGAATGTTAGGTGCATTAAACTACAATTCATAGTTCCGAGCTGCCAAATAAGCTCTATATATACCTTAGAAACCTGACCCAATCAAAAGTACATGAGTATTTACACCTGTAAAAAAAGCATGTTGTCTCACAAATAAATTTAATACAATGGAACAAATAGTCGATGTTTGTGAGCAGTTGACCTAAGGACAATAGAGGGCAGAGCTTGAAACTGAATGTCGGAAATACACATTGTTTATGAGACTCTTCCAGTCGTGCCATTGGTCAGGCTGCATGATGATATTCCTCCAGCCATTGGTCAGTAGCCTGGAAACATGAATTGCAACTCAAAATGCAGCACATTTAACCAACTGATGAAAGAGGTGCCTTCCAAACAATGAAATGAGAACAATGATGAACTTTCTCTTTACACATGTCTTTGTTTGTTTTCGTTCTTTTCAAAACCTTTGCTGATACTGTAGCATTTCAGAAGTCATGCTACTCTTCTTTTTTTATTCTTTTATAATCACAAATGCCAGTAACTCGACATGTTTGAATACACCACTGGAAATATATGCGTTTACTTTACCATGAAGCAACATTTGTAATTTACCCGGGCAATGTAATTTATTTTTATTGTACATAGTCTTATCTACCAATTAAATTTCCATCAAGTCGCCCACCAATGTATTCTTCTTTACTCTGCCACATGTAAGGTGTGCGTCAATGTTGCATAACAGGCACCAAATTATTGGATCATCATTCAACCTTGAAAGAACTCCACCCTAAGCATCATTGCATTTTGAATGACAGAATCACTGGCTTAATTATATTGTATTTACCCAACGACTCTTGCACACATGCTTCATTGACAATTTAAATATGACTTAATCCATTTCGAGATGTTCATGTTGTAGTAAAGTAAACGCATTGACTACCTGTGGTGTACATAAGAGTATATTATTGCACAACATGATCACAATAACGCGAAGTGATGCTGAAGTTGATTGAGAAGATCCTTGGAGTCAACGTGGTCTTTGAAAGCGTCCACAGCCCGCTTGGCAGCATTGTAACTACTCTGAAGGTCCCCGAGCTGAAAATAGTTTTAGAAAATATTTTACAAGATATATAAAAAAATTAAGAACATTATAAATGTTGCAAACACAAACCGGATCTATCAAACACCTCGAACAGAGTTTTTCAAGTCCATTCAATTTTAGTTTGTTCAATTTATATATAATTAAAACTAGAACATATGTCCCCACTTAGGTCACTATGCCGTAGCATTTTGCTAATGAACATTAAACACTGATAAACAGGTTCAACTTAGGTGCGCATCTTCACTTGCTGGTCAACATTCCTGTAAAGTTTGGCGACCTTGGGTCAAATAGTAATGGGGGAGGGTGCGACACAAGTTTTTCAGCCCCTATTTTGACTAAGTCAAGGGCCATAACTCTGTGGTTCTTGGTCCAAAATAAAAACAAACAAGAGGTCAATGACCTTGAAGCTCTACTGATAGGTTTTTGATAGCTCGATCAGCATTCCTGTGAAGTTCCACGAAAATCCGTCAAGTAGTTTCAGAGGAGTAGTCGCTACAAGTTTTATATAACTCTATGTTAACAAAGATGGTTGCTGGCGGCAATGTTTAACGTCAAATCAAAATAATTTTTGACAAGGTTCAACAACATGTCATACTGATCATTTCAGAAAAAGTCCCATATCAATATCACTTATAGTTTTCAAGAAGTAGTCGCTACAAACTTGTATTTTGAAAATCTATTTTCAGCCATGGCGGCCATCTTGAATTTCCGGCCGACCTGAAATTTTGCTAGGATCAATGAGACATCAAGAGCAACATTCCTGTGAAGTTTCATGAAAATCCGTCGAGTAGTTACAGAGGAGTAGTTGCTACAAGTTTTTACTAGATAACTCTATGTAAACAAAGATGGCCGCTGACAGCCATGTTTAACATCGAATCAAAACAATTTTCGACAAGGACCAACATCATGTCAAGCTGATCATTTTAGAAGAAGTCCCATATCAATATCACTTATAGTTTTCAAGAAGTACTCGCTACAAACTTGTTTTTTGAAAATCTATTTTTAGCCGTGGTGGCCATCTTGAATTTTCGGCCGATCTGAAGTTTCGCTAGGATCAATTAGACATCAAGAGTAACATTCATGTGAAGTTTCATGAAAATCCGTCAAGTAGTTTCAGAGGAGTAGTCGCTACAAGTTTTCATTATATAACTCTATGTAAACAAAGATGACCGCTGGCAGCCATCTTTAACGTCGAATCAAAACGATTTTCGACAAGGATCAACATCATGTCATGCTGATCATTTTAGAAAAAGTCCCATATCAATATCACTTATAGTTTTCAAGAAGTAGTCGCTACAAACTTGTTTTTCAAAAATCTATTTTTAGATTTGGTGGCCATCTTGGATTTCATATCAACATGAATTTTTGCTAGAATCAACTAGACTTCATGGGCAATATTTCTATAAAGTTTCATGAAAATCCATTCAGTAGTTTCAGAGGAGTAGTCGCTACAAAAAAAGTTTACGGACGGCAACGGACACTGCACCACGGCATAAGCTCTGCTGATCTCTGATCAGTAGAGCTAAAAACCCAGGTGCGCATCTTTCCTTGCAGGTCTACATTCCTGTAAAGTCTGGCGACCATGGGCTGAATAGTTATGGAGGATCGCGCGACACAAGTTTTTGGGACGGATGGATGGTCGGACAAGTGCAAATCTACATGTCCCCCGAAGTGGGGGCATAAAAAAAAGAGTTACCGGTAGTTTTATTTATTTTTAATTTGTTCATTATACAATTTTATTAAAAGTTGGCTTTGAGAGTTGTGTTCGTAATTCCAGCCTCCATGTACGATAAGCGA
The DNA here is from genome assembly GCA_037043455.1 of Cyrtodaria siliqua. Classification (NCBI taxonomy): domain Eukaryota; kingdom Metazoa; phylum Mollusca; class Bivalvia; order Adapedonta; family Hiatellidae; genus Cyrtodaria; species Cyrtodaria siliqua. The sequence continues at coordinate 9,510 of JAWPHD010011334.1, forward strand.
TTTGATGATTCTCACATCTCATAGTTCATACCATTCAGATGTTCCTGATTTGATACGAACATTAAAATAGGATTATTGAAGAAATGATTTCAGAATATCCTTACCAACGGCCACTTATAACAAAGTTATTTTATGACTTTAGTAAGACCACAGCCATTAATGTTTGGGGTTTGCAGCTGAAACCATAAAAACCCGGCTTTTTCAACCTACATGTATTTAAGTGGGGTTGAAATTTGGCCTCTCTCCAACTGCAAAAACATCTTCATTTTTTCAATTCTGGGTAAAAAACATTCCCAATAAAAAAGGTGAGATTTTCCATTGCTTGTATGTTAAAGTAAATGCTAAATTCAATACTTGATTGATATTTTACTCTAAATTCCTCTTACAAAAGTTCCCCTAAATAGTGAAAATCATACTCTTTTATACGCAATTTTGACAATCTTGTGCTTCGTTTTCCCCAAATCAGCAGACCTAGGCATTTCCCAATTTTCTTGAAAAAAGCCCTGAATAAATATGTGAAATATTAAAATGAACAAACTGTATTTATACCTGATCTGCTAACTGCCCCCAGTTATAATGCGGTTCATACATATGTGGGGATATCACATACGCTGCTTGGAAGAAGGCCCTCGACTGAAAATACACAATATTAAATAAGATTGGCAAAATAATTCTTTGTATAATGGTAAAACCTGAAATAAGAGCAGTATTTCACTAGTATTTGATAATTTAATAAAGGAAAAAACACAGCAGCAATTAATGGCCATTCCAATTTTATGGCCAATTACTCCTGTATTAATGGTAATATCTTTGTAACCATTACTATTTTTTTGCAAAAAGTAATGGGTCATTATTTTAAACAGTCTATTAAATCATTTTAGAATAATTTTATTTTTTGTGATTCTTGGTTTCAAGAAACTCATTACTCAATGAGTGAAACAAACAGTCTTAATCTGTTTCTCACAGCATTCAGTTCTCAGAACACACTGAGTTGCATCATAATAGCATGATATGACGTCATAATAGCATGATGTGATGTCATAATAGCATGATGTGTTGTCATAATACCAGGGTGGTGTCATAATACCAGAAAGTGATGTCATGATAGAAGCAATCAAGTGAAAATATGAATGAAGCATTCTGATTGGTCAAGTGATAAAATTGGACCAATGAAACCAGTTAATTTAAAGCTCATTACATTCTCAGAACACATAAAATGATCTAATAGACTGTTTTTAATGGAATTACTGGTCATTTTAATGGAATTACATGTTTTCATGGTATATTCATAGTATTTTCATAGAATTTAATGGGTGCCTGTTGTAGTAGTGCAGTAAGTTACTGCATCATTACTGTCACATGTAAACACTCGTACAAATGAGTCATTTTTTACATTCTGTCATCTTTCCATATGGCACCCCCATGTGAAGAATAGGGCCACTGCATATCCAGACCATTACCTGGTCCGAGTATTAACTTTCATAACCCATCCAACCCATTCTCCAAGAAGTGAAAATGGAGTTGGCTAGGGTATGAGATAAAACCTTAATTTTCGGCTTAAAAACTTTGCATATTGTAAAATTAAAACATTAATAAGTAATTTTAAACAGGTTATCACATTTTTTCAGTAAAAATGTTTTCAAACGTGTTTTATTGTCGAATTTTCCGTTACAAAATCCTGCAAATATAAGCTTTCCCATCGCTTAATGGAACTAAGGTGGGAACATGTAATGAGAGGAGTAAAACGCTCTGAATTCATGTTCATTTTGCCATGTTCTTTAACGATCTTCATCATCGTCCCTGCATTGTTTCAGGTGCTGCTTGAGTGGTGGCAGAAAACAATGTTGTGACTGCATCAACAAATGGACTACCTACAACAGAATTTGCTTCAACTCTGCAGTTCTATGAGAAGCAAATTTAACCAGGTAAATGAATCCCTAGTTCCTTCTATTAGTCAACTTGTGGATGCATCCCTATAGTTCCCTATATTAGTCAACTTGTGAATGAATCCCTAGTTCCCTATATTAGTCAACTTGTGAATAATTCCCTATAGTTCCCTATATTAGTCAACTTGTGAATGAATCCCCTAGTTCCCTATATTAGTCAACTTGTGAATGAATCCCTAGTTCCCTATATTAGTCAACTTGTGAATTAATCCTTAGTTCCCTATATTAGTCAACTTGTGAATGAATCCCTAGTTCCCTATATTAGTCTACTTGTGAATGAATCCCTAGTTCCCTATATTAGTCAACTTGTGAATAATTCCCTATAGTTCCCTATATTAGTCAACTTGTGAATGAATCCCCTAGTTCCCATTATTAGTCAACTTGTGAATGAATCCCTAGTTCCCTATATTAGTCAACTTGTGAATAATTCCCTATAGTTCCCTATATTAGTCAACTTGTGAATGAATCACTATAGTTCCCTCTATTCGTCAACTTGTGAATGAATCCCTAGTTCCCTATATTAGCCAACTTGGGAATGAATCCCCCTAGTTCCCTATATTAGTCAACTTGGGAATGAATCCCCCTAGTTCCCTATATTAGTCAACTTGTGAATAAATCCCTATAGTTCCCTATATTAGTCAACTTGTGCATGAATCCCTAGTTCCCTATATTAGCCAAATTGTGAATGAATCCCTAGTTCCCTATATTAGTCAACTTGTGAATAATTCCCTATAGTTCCCTATATTAGTCAACTTGTGAATGAATCACTATAGTTCTCTCTATTCGTCAATGAATCCCTAGTTCCCTATATTAGCCAACTTGGGAATGAATCCCCCTAGTTCCCTATATTAGTCAACTTGGGAATGAATCCCCCTAGTTCCCTATATTAGTCAACTTGTGAATGAATCCCTATAGTTCCCTATATTAGTCAACTTGTGCATGAATCCCTAGTTCCCTATATTAGCCAAATTGTGAATGAATCCCTAGTTCCCTATATTAGTCAACTTGTGAATGAATCCCTAGTTCCCTATATTAGTCAACTTGTGAATGAATCCCTATAGTTCCCTTTATTAGTCAACTTGTGAATGAATGTCTAGTTCCCTATATTAGTCAACTTGTGAATGAATCCCTAGTTCCATATATTAGTCAACTTGTGAATGCATCCCTATAGTTCCCTATATTAGCCAAATTGTGAATGAATCCCTAGTTCCCTATATTAGTCAACTTGTGAATGAAGTCCTATAGTTCCCTTTATTAGTCAAATTGTGAATGAATCTCTAGTTCCCTATATTAGTCAACTTGTGAATGAATCCCTAGTTCCCTATATTAGTCAACTTGTGGATGAATCCCTATAGTTCCCTATATTAGTCAACTTGTGAATGAATCCTTAGTTCCCTATATTAGTCAACATGTGAATGAATCCCTATAGTTCCCTATATTAGTCAACTTGTGCATGAATCCCTAGTTCCCTATATTAGCCAAATTGTGAATGAATCCCTAGTTCCCTATATTAGTCAACTTGTGAATGAATCTCTAGTTTCCTATATTAGTCAACTTGTGAATGAATCCCTATAGTTCCCTTTATTAGTCAACTTGTGAATGAATCTCTAGTTCCCTATATTAGTCAACTTGTGAATGAATCCCTAGTTCCCTATATTAGTCAACTTGTGAATGAATCCCTAGTTCCCTATATTAGTCAACTTGTGAATGAATCCCTATAGTTTCCTTTATTAGTCAACTTGTGAATGAATCTCTAGTTCCCTATATTAGTCAACTTGTGAATGAATCCCTAGTTCCCTATATTAGTCAGCTTGTAAATGCATCCCTATAGTTCCCTTTATTAGTCAACTTGTGAATGAATCTCTAGTTCCCTATATTAGTCAACTTGTGAATGAATCCTTAGTTCCCTATATTAGTCAACTTGTGAATGCATCCCTAATTCCCTGTATTAGTCAACTTGTGAATGAATCCATAGTTCCCTATATTAGTTAACTTGTGAATGAATCCCTAGTTCCCTATATAGTCAACCTGTGCATGAATCCCTAGTTCCCTATATTAGTCAACTTGTGAATAAAATCCTTAGTTCCCTATATTATTCAACTTGTGAATGAATCCCTAGTTCCCTATATTAGTCAACTTGTGAATGAATCGATAGTTCCCTATATTAGTTAACTTGTGAATGAATCCCTAGTTCCCTATATAGTCAACCTGTGCATGAATCCCTAATTCCCTGTATTAGTCAACATGTGAATGAATCCCTAGTTCCCTATATTAGTCAACTTGTGAATGAATCCTTAGTTCCCTATATTAGTCAACTTATGAATGAATCCCTAGTTCCCTTTATTAGTCAACTTGTGAATGAATCTATAGTTCCCTATATTAGTTAACTTGTGAATGAATCCCTAGTTCCCTATATAGTCAACCTGTGTATGAATCCCTAGTTCCCTATATTAGTCAACTTGTGAATGAATCCCTAGTTCCCTATATTAGTCAACTTGTGACTGATGCCCTATAGTTCCCTATATTAGTCAACTTGTGACTGATGCCCTATAGTTACTATATTAGTCTACTTGTGAATGAATCCCTAGTTCCCTATATTAGTCAACATGTGAATGAATCCCTAGTTCCCTATATTAGTCAACTTGTGGATGAATCCCTAGTTCCATATATTAGTCAATGTGTGAATGAATCCCTAGTTCCCTATATTCATCAACTTGTGAATGAATCCCTAGTTCTCTATATGAATCCCTAGTTCCCTATATTAGTCAACTTGAAGATGAATCCCTAGCTCCCTATATTAGTCAACTTGTGGATGAATCCCTAGTTCCCTATATTAGTCAACTTGTGAATGAATCCCTAGTTCCCTATATTGGTCAATGTGTGAATGAATCCTTAGTTCCCTACATTAGTCAACTTGAAGATGAATCCCTAGTTCCCTATATTAGTCAATATGTGAATGAATCCCTAGTTCCCTATATTAGTCAACTTGTGAATGAATCCCTAGTTCCCTATATTAGTCAATGTGTGAATGAATCCCTAGTTCCCTATATTAGTCAACTTGAAGATGAATCCCTAGTTCCCTATATTAGTCAACTTGTGGATGAATCCCTAGTTCCCTATATTAGTCAACTTGTGAATGAATCCCTAGTTCCCTATATTGGTCAATGTGTGAATGAATCCTTAGTTCCCTATATTAGTCAACTTGAAGATGAATCCCTAGTTCCCTATATTAGTCAATATGTGAATGAATCCATAGTTCCCTATATTAGTCAACTTGTGAATGAATCCCTAGTTCCCTATATTAGTCAATGTGTGAATGAATCCCTAGTTCCCTATATTAGTCAACTTGAAGATGAATCCCTAGTTCCCTATATTAGTCAACTTGAAGATGAATCCCTAGTTCCCTATATTAGTCAACTTGTGAATGAATCCCTAGTTCCCTATATTAGTCAATGTGTGAATGAATCCCTAGTTGCCTATATTAGTCAACTTGAAGATGAATCCCTAGTTCCCTATATTAGTCAACTTGAAGATAAATCCCTAGCTCCCTATATTAGTCAACTTGAAGATGAATCCCTAGTTCCCTATATTAGTCAACTTGTGAATGAATCCCTAGTTCCCTATATTAGTCAATGTGTGAATGAATCCCTAGTTGCCTATATTAGTCAACTTGAAGATGAATCCCTAGTTCCCTATATTAGTCAACTTGAAGATGAATCCCTAGCTCCCTATATTAGTCAACTTGTGAATGCATCCCTAGTTCCCTATATTGGTCAATGTGTGAATGAATCCTTAGTTCCCTATATTAGTCAACTTGAAGATGAATCCCTAGTTCCCTATATTAGTCAATATGTGAATGAATCCCTAGTTCCCTATATTAGTCAACTTGTGAATGAATCCCTAGTTCCCTATATTAGTCAATGTGTGAATAAATCCATAGTTCCCTATATTAGTCAACTTGAAGATGAATCCCTAGTTCCCTATATTAGTCAACTTGTAGATGAATCCCTAGCTCCCTATATCAGTCAACTTAAAGATGAATCCCTAGTTCCCTATATTAGTCAACTTGTGAATGAATCCCTAGTTCCCTATATTAGTCAATGTGTGAATGAATCCCTAGTTGCCTATATTTGTCAACTTGAAGATGAATCCCTAGTTGCCTATATTAGTCAACTTGAAGATGAATCCCTAGCTCCCTATATTAGTCAACTTGAAGATGAATCCCTAGTTCCCTATATTAGTCAACTTGTGAATGAATCCCTAGTTGCCTATATTAGTCAATGTGTGAATGAATCCCTAGTTGCCTATATTAGTCAACTTGAAGATGAATCCCTAGTTCCCTATATTAGTCAACTTGAAGATGAATCCCTAGCTCCCTATATTAGTCAACTTGTGAATGAATCCCTAGTTCCCTATATTGGTCAATGTGTGAATGAATCCTTAGTTCCCTATATTAGTCAACTTGAAGATGAATCCCTAGTTCCCTATATTAGTCAATATGTGAATGAATCCCTAGTTCATTATATTAGTCAACTTGTGAATGAATCCCTAGTTCCCTATATTAGTCAATGTGTGAATGAATCCCTAGTTCCCTATATTAGTCAACTTGAAGATGAATCCCTAGCTCCCTATATTAGTCAACTTGTGGAACTATTCTACTGAGAATATCCTTATTTCCCCCTTGAGTTTACAATATTGTAAAACTGTTATTAAATCATCTAATAAGTTTCACATTTGAACATATAATTCAATAAAAGTGTACTTGATCACAAAACAAGAATTTACATTATTATAGCCTTGAAACATCACATTAATAAGCCATAATATTAATTATTTATAAAACAAAAACTAGCTAAGTCCAAAACAAATTATTTTAATTAATTAACAATATTTAAAACAGACGATTGTGTATGCATATTCTGAAACACATTTTGATAGTTCAGGCCTGCCAAACCTCCGGATAAAATCCGGATTCTCCTGATTTTTCAGTCGCTCTCCAGATCTCCGGATTTAAGTGTAAAATCTATGGATTTTACATTAAAACAAAATGTTCATGATTTAACAGCTTATTTTCACATTTTATCAGCTATTTCCCGAATTGGTCCTATTATTCTAGTCAGAGAAGTATTTACAAGTGTTGAATCAATGGGGGTCATCCATGTAACGGCTCTGACTGAATATACAATTAACACCTGAGGACATAATTAGTTCTTTCAGTGACATAACAACATGTGCAATAGCAGCAATATATCTGTGACTTCTGAAATAGCAAGTGTGAGGAACTAGCAACTCCTTGTGTGTGGTACCACTATAACAGCGGCTGTGTACGATGACTATAATGTGTATAAGAGTTATGAAGACTTTGTATTTGTATTAAGCATGCATCTGTGTAGAAAAGTAACTGCACTTTCAGAAAAAAAAGTTGAAGTAGAAACTAAACTGAGTCTTTCTAATCGAATTACTTTGCTAATTTATTAGTTTCTATAACTATCAAACAATGCATCAACTTGTATTAATTGCATAAATAATTTAACTTTGGGCTTTAAAAAAAAAACAATTGTGAAAAATCAAGTCGCAAGCTTCAAATTTCCATTTAAAAAATGTTCTCTGTGCGCTTTAAATCTTAAATTTTAAAAATCTCAGGATTTTGTGTTAAAATGTTTTGGCAGGCCTGGATAATTTTATTTGTATTTGGAATAACACCATATTTCTTCCAGAACACCTCCATATCCCTTTAAAATCACACACTTAATTTACATGAAACCACACAAAAAGGCCTTTAACCTGTAATTAAATTGTGTTCAAAACCATGACAGGATCAGTCAAGAAAGAATTTATTCTGTATAGTTCCTTTGACTGAATTGTGCACTATCAATGAAACATTTCATGTACTGTAACAGAAAACTGCACAGATCATAACAGTAAAGAGTCTCTTTAAAGGGACAAATGACAATCTTGAAGTATGTATCAGACATTAAAAATTGAACCTCAAATTATTAATCTATTTACCTTTTTGTTTGTATATATTTAAATACAAGGCAATACAATTTGGAGCTTTTGTGTTTTCTTTATTATTTTACCATGTGTTTAAATATATTATTGGTGCAATATAATCAACAAAAAAATAATTGCTTTGACCTATTCAAACTAGAACTATCAATGAAGGTGATGAATACCCCTGCTTAAATTCTAAATCAAACAAAGGGTCATAATTCTGTATTAAATGTTTGAGATATGCAAGTATTAAAAATGTGTTATGGGATGTGATGCGACGGTATGTAGAAAAACTAATAGAACAACATAAGTTTAAAAAAATAATTAAAAAATTTGGTGTGTCCCTTTAAATCTATACTCCTACATATTTGGAAAATGTATCTCTTCCATATCCTATTTGAATATCCGCTTTTAAAAGTATCTGGTGTCCAATCAGTTTCATAAATTATCGTATCAACACCGAAATACTATCTAGATTATTTAATAAAGACATCCCATGGTGCATCTGGTATCAAATAAAGCCATCCAGCAAGGGGAGGAATGTTTTTGCATCCATATTTCATCCTGCCCACGATGTCACTAATGTTCATTCTATCATACCCGAAAGGACATGAATGCATCAGCAGTCTCTAGGATGTTATATATTGGGGGCACCCAGCTGGGGAATAGAATACCGACGCCTCTGTCAAAGCCAACCACCTATAACAGATATACTGTCTTTCCCCTAATAGCAGCACCCGGGCGCTATGCAAAATGCCAAGGGTTTTGTTTGTTTGTTTGTTTGTATGGTGTTTTACGTCATTTTCAACACATGTTAGGTTATATATGATGGTTGATTTTTTGTGGCAGACCACCCATTTTCGTGGGTAGAACCAGTACTGTACACCTCCCGCCATCCGTAAGAATCAACACTTCCTCACTTACAAGATGAGCTCCCAGGGGATTCAAACACGCAGCGGAGAGAGGCGAAGGTTTACAACGCAACGTCGTTCACCATTCGGGCACGGAGACACTAACATGCCAAGGGTGCACTCTCATAAAATGTAAATTTTTAATAATTATGTATTATTATGTGTTATTATTTATATTTTCTTTTTGAAAAGGTGGTGTTGGAGTGGGGTGGGTAGGGTGTGGGTGGGGTTCCACTATTAGGGGAGGCACTCCTATTGGGGGAAATACGGTAAGACAGAAATACAAAAAAAAACAGTTGAACCAAGTCAAATTGTTACAATAATATTTTTGTTTACTTCGTGTTGTGGTGAAATCAGATACCATATACTATGAAACTTCAACCATGACCAAACCTAATGCGATATACTCCAATGAAAATAGAAAGGAAAGGAACGTTTGTCAACAAACAATTTATAAGAAAACAATAATTGCATAGTTTATTAGTTTCTCATTGCCCTTGGTCGCTCAGTGGATAAAGTCTCAGGTTTGGAGCTACAGACCTCTGCCCCGAATGATGAGAAACTTCATCTCATCTCCCTCTGAGGTTGCTGTCCCGATAAAATCTAATATGATGTGTTAACAGTAGACAAAACCCCATTTCATTTTTTTCCTCCGTGGTGCTACTGAGGTTCGTCAGTGTGTTCTTTGGCAAGACACTCACTCTCCCTTAGCCTCATCCGTCGGATGGGGACGTAAACTGGGCAGTCCCATGTATCGGTCTATCCTCCGAGCACATTAAAGAACCATAAGAATCTACTCGATAATAAGAGTAGGGCACGGTTCCCGGATTCCTATGTATCCTTCCCCTCTCTCTGGGGAGGCTCTAAATAACCTATACTGTGTTGATGAGCCGTTAAACAACATTTAATTCATTTCTCACTGCCTTTACATCAAACTTTAAAACCATAATTAACCCCTAACCCGCTACATATATATATTGAACCAAACAGCTAAAGCACCAGTAGACAATACCTTTAATATCTCAATAAATCCACTGATAGGTGTTTGATAGCTAGATCAGCATTCCTGTGAAGTTTCATGTAAATCCGTCAAGTAGTTTCAGAGGAGTAGTCGCTACAAGTTTTCATGCTATAACTTTGTAAACTAAGATGGCCGCTGGCGGCCATGCTTTATGTCAAATCAAAATAATTGTTGACAATGATCAACATCATGTCATACGGATCATTTTAGAAAAAGTCCCATATCAATATCACTTACAGTTTTCAAGAAGTAGTCACTACAAACTTGTATTTTGAAAATCTATTTTTAGCCATGGTGGCCATCTTGAATTTCCGGCCGACCTGAAATTTTGCTAGGATCAATTAGACATCAAGAGCAACATTCCTGTGAAGTTTCATGATAACTCTATGTAAACAAAGCTGGCCGCTGACAGCCATGTTTAACATTGAATCAAAACGATTTTCGACAAAGGACCAACAGCATGTCATGCTGATCATTTTAGAAAAAGTCCCATATAAATATCACTTATAGTTTTCAAGAAGTAGTCGCTACAAACTTGTTTTTTGAAAATCTATTTTTAGCCATGGCGGCCATCTTGAATTTCCGGCCGACCTGAAGTTTTGCTAGGATCAATTGGACATCAAGAGCAACATTCCTGTGAAGTTTCATGAAAATCCGTCAAGTAGTTTCAGAGGAGTAGTCGCTACAAGTTTTCATTATATAACTCTATGTAAACACAGATGGCCCCTGGCAGCCATGTTTAACGTCGCATCAAAACAATTTTCAACAAGGATCAACATCATGTCATACTGATCATTTAAGGAAAAGACGCATATCAATATCACTTATAGTTTTCAAGAAGTAGTCTCTACAAACTTGTTTTTTGAAAAATTACTTTTAGCTGTGGCGGCCATCTTGAATTTCCGGCTGATCTGAAATTTTGGTAGGATCAATTAGACATCAAGAGCAACATTCCTGTGAAGTTTTATGAAAATCTGTCAAGTAGTTTCAGAGGAGTAGTCGCTACAAGTTTTTACTAAATAACTCTTTGTAAACAAAGATGGCCGCTGCAGCCATGTTTAACGTCTTATCATAACGATTTTCGACAAGGACCAACATCATGTCATGTTGATCATTTTAGAAAAAGTCCCATATCAATATCACTTAGAGTTTTCAAAATGTAGTCGCTACAAACTTGTTTTTTAAAAATCTATTTTTAGATTTGGTGGCCATCTTGGATTTCATATCAACATGAATTTTTGTTAGAATCAACTAGACTTCATGGGCAACATTTCTGTAAAGTTTCATGAAAATCCATTTAGCAGTTTCAGAGGAGTAGTCGTTACAAAAAAAGTTTACGGACGGACGAAGGACACTGCACCACGACATAAGCTCTGCTGAAGTCTGATCAATAGAGCTAAATATCAAGTGAACAAACTTGGTAAAGGACCATAAGAGTATAGTAAATGCAAAATATTAAACCTCTGGCTCTTGTAGTTCCAGAGAAGAAGACTTTAATGTTTTTCCTATATAAGTCTATGTAAAACTGTGACCCCCAGGGTGGAGCGAAATTTGACTCCAGGGTCACCATTTGAACAAACTTGGTAGAGGACCATAAGCTTATAGCAAATGCAAAATATTAAACCTCTGGCTCTTGCAGTTTCAGAGAAGAAGACTTTTTTTTATGTTTTTCTCTATACAAGTCTATGTAAAACAGTGACCCTATGGACCGGGCCAAAATTGACATCAGGGTCACAATTTGAACAAACTTGGTAGAGGACCATAAGATTTTTTTTCAGTTTTTCCCTATACAAGCCTATGTAAAACTGTGACCCCCGGGGCGGGGCCAAATGTGACACCAGTCACCATCTGAACAAGCTTGGAAAAGGAATATAATCTTACAGTAAATGCAATCTATTAAACCTCTGGCTCCTGCAGTTTCAGAGAAGATTTTTTTCCCTATACAAGTCTATGTAAAACTGTGACCCCTGGGTGGGGCCAAATTTGACATCTGGGTCACTATTTGAACAATCTTGGTAGAGGACCATAACCTTATAGTAAATGCAAAAATAGTAAACCTCTGGCTCTTGTAGTTTCAGAGAAGTAGATTTATTTTTTCCCCTATACAAGTCTATGTAAAACTGTGACCCCCGGGGCAGTGCCAAATTTGTCATCAGGGTCACCATTTGAACAAACTTGGTACAGGACCATAAGCTTATAGTAAATGCAAAATATTAAACATCTGGCTCTTGCAGTTTCAGAGAAGAAGAATTTTTTTCCCCCCTATATAAGTCTATGTAAAACTGTGACACCCGGGGCGGGGCCAAATTAGACCCCAAGGTCACCATTTGAACAAAGCTCTGTACCTTGTGGTTTCAGAGAATAAGATTATTTAAAGTTTTTTGCTATATAAGTCTATGAAAAACATGCAAAATCTCAATATACAAACTTTGGATCCCAAGGGCACGGTCAATTTTGACCCCAGGGGACTTCATTTGAAAAAAATTGATAGTCCAGGCATTGGCGATCATTTTAGAAGAAGATTTTTTAAGGTTTCGACCATATATGGTAATGGCGGCCATCTTGGATATTGCGCTGACCTAATTTTAACAAACCTAAAATGTATTCATCTAAGGATCATACATGTGAAGTTTGGTCAAAACTGGCAAAGCGGTTTCTGAGGAGAAGTCCTTTGAAGCAAAAGTTAACGACGACGACGGACGGACGATGGACGACGGACGACGGACGAAGAGTGATCCAAATAGATCACCTTGAGCCTTCAACGTGATCTAAAAATAGAAATATCTATCTCAAGCATTGGATATCTCACACAATTTAAATACCCGAGGTTTTGAAATCTTCGAGATAATCATTCTAAAGGTTTGTCTCAGAAATCCTGATTGCTGCCATTAGGTTTCAAAGGGAGTAACATCAAGATTGGAAAAAAATGTTTTGGAATTGTCAAATACATTGTTTCGGTATTTTAATTGATAAAAATAAACTTCATTTACAGGTATCACCGTGGTGATCCACGTGGCAGCGTTATATAACTTGGGGATTCCTCTATGGCTTGACAAGACTTGTTGTTAAAAATTATAAACTATTGGGCTGTACGTTAATGTTCCATCTATATATATCTTTGTGAAGTGTTTCATGTTTTAAATTTGTCATTTAATTTTAAAACAAATTTAGCTCCAAAGATTGACATACTTCCTGTAATGGGATGTAATGGCACAAAAGCAAATTGCTCAGCTGCTGCAACTGAATGATTAAATAGGGGAAGATTCCGGAAGCCATAAATAATAGCCATGTTCAATTTCTGGCCCATTTACCTAGGTAACCATTGACCAGAACTTTCCAGCGGCCCTGTCAATCACAGTGAGGCTAATCCACCTTTAATACACTAACACAGAATGATAAATATATATTTAAGGAGAAAAGAAACTTTTTTAGAGTCAGTATAATTATATGAAGTGTTATTTGTTCAATTGTCTTTTGTTAATTTAACAGTGATCGAAAATCGCCATTGATTCCCCCACCATATTTACTTTGTGAAAATAATTCTTAAGTAAAGCATGAAATACAGAATTTAGCACATGCAAGTGATGCACGGGTCGTTGTATATGTACTGGGGAACACATGCCACTTTCTGTCTTAATTTTGTTGCGCTACATCATTCATCATGAATCCAGCGTTTTTTGTCGAATTTAGTAAGGTTTTCTTTATGCCATGTTTATGAAAAGAGGAGCCTGAAGATGCCGTCAGATGGCTGTTGAACGGAATTTCGCAGCATATGGTGTCTGTCCATCTTGGCATGCTTAAATGCACTATAACAAGACTATTTCAATGTCTGAGAGAGAGAGAGAGAGAGAGAGACTGTATTGACCAACAACAGTCCTAAACAAAGACATCCAGGTGTTACGTCACGTCAAGATGAGGCATATTTTCGTCTCAAGCACCTACGTCAGCACTTCAAAAACCGCCATGAACATAAGTGTTCCTCCTAACAACTGAGTATGTGCCAGGACCATTTCTAACCGAATGCGTTGTTAGTATTTGCTGCCCGCGTTATATGACGTGACGTTTGGTTTCGCTTATGAACGTTTATCTGACACTCAGATTCACACAAAACTAGCGGAATATGAATGAGACGTAAATACTGTGTTATAGTTAATTAGTTAAATGCACGTCGAGATATTTGATGCGCGTACGTCAAGATATTTAATTACTAATACGGAGTTTCTGTTTTCCTTTAGTATATTAAAGGGAATGTAGCGACACAGCCAAACAAGCTCTATTACTGTGAGTTCTGAACAACTTGGACAAGGTTGAAATAATTATCAAAATTGGAGGATAAACAAAAAAGATACGACCATTTGAAGGCTGTTCTAAAATGAGTATGGGAGCCGCCATTTTGAGAACTATGATGTCATAGTTCCAAATTAACATATATGGAATATTGATAAATATCATCTAAAGCAAAGAAAATCACTGTAAATGAATGCAAAATCATTAACTGGTCATATAAATAAAGTGTCATTGTTTTCTTTATAAATCAGTAAATTTTCATATTTATAAATATTCCATATACGGTCATTTAGAACTGTGATGTCATAGCTCTCAAAATGGCGGTTTCCATATCCGATTCTACAAAACCTTCAAATGATCATATTTTATTTGTTTATCATCCGATTTTGATAATTCTTTCACCCTTATTCAAGTTTTTCAGAACTCTCAATAATAAGGATGACTTGGCTATGTCGCTACATTCCCTTTAAATAAGTATGTATACACAAAATGTCTTCTACATGAGAGTTTAATTTCTCTAGAAAACACTAAATTGTTACATGTAGATTAGGAACACACAGGGACACACAGGGACACACGGCAATCTTGAAGTTTTTATCAAACATTTAAATATGTGTCGATTTATTAATCATGTATCATTTAAACTTTAAACCTGCCTGGATAAAATTAAATAAAATTTCAAATTTTCATGTTTTGTTCTTATTCTAACACAGTTTTAACTATATTATTGGTGCAATATAATCAACAGTTAGTTATATGCAAAGACAATTTCCTTTATACTATTCTTATAATTAATATTAACTTGAATAAATGACGCCAAGAGTTTTTAAAAAATCAAGACTGCCATGTGTACCTTTAATTTTCCTAGAAGACATTAAAATGTCACATGTAGATTAAGTTTTATGCATAAGTGGAATACTATTTAGTAACAAAGGCCGCATTATTTTCAAACTCAAAGAGAAATAGCCATATTAAATGTTCAATATCATTTTCTTGCCAAAATACAAAAATACAAATGGAACCAATCATGTGCCATCACGTTCCTTAATTTTGCGAACAAATGAACCAAAAAGATGAGCTTTTGTTACGATTTTCTTTAATCGTGTCTAAGCGTGCATAAATTATGTCCCTCGTTACCCCGATACAGAGACTCCCTAGCACCATGTCATGGATACCACTCCAGTTACATTCAGGGTTCATTCATGGATAAAGGCTTTCATTTTGTCAGTTTTATTATTCAGTAATTCTGGGAAATACCGTTAATCACAATTCTCATTACTGACTAAAATTCATTTTTAAGATCCTTTGTAATTATTCAGAATTTAAAATGGATTGCATGATTAAGTACAATTTCTGTTGTGGTTAATTTTATTGGAAATAAAAAAGAGAAATGAGCTGTAATTCAATTTACGTACGGTAATTCTGTAATTTGGATAATTGGATTATTGCATTACTTTGCTTTGTTGTCTAGTCACAACGGTTCATACAATGTGAATTGTTTGATCCATCAACCTCTGCAGTAAAATTCCACCACGGAACCATTATTCATATGTTATAAACAATTTCATTTTAACGATTTAAAAAACTAGAATTTTTTTAAATTATGACGTAATTTGTGTGTGAAAATCATTTTATCACCTTTCACTAAGGCCAAATAAAACGATATGTGTAGTTCCTATTACAGGCTAAAAATAATAAAATAGGGTAGGTAGATACATACCGTAGGTGAATTCTTTTATTTTTTAAAACCATTTTATTTTATATTTTGTCTCTTTTTTAACTCTATGCTTCTAAAACCTAATAAACTAATTTAAATATATATTAGTTGATATCGCCAGATACAGAACAGATAGAAAAATTCATTTAAAACAAAAAGAATGAATTTTAAAAAAAAATAAGATTTTTAATCAGTCACTAAAAACGGGGTCGGTCGGGAAACCTGAACCACACATATACCGTAATTTTATTTGGCATAAGCTCAATCATTATACACCCTTTGCATGATTTATTTGAATCGTTGTTCAACAGCATAATCAACATATTACTACGCCCTGCACAAGTTAGAGAATCCCCATTTTGTGACAAGTGAAGTGGGCAGCGACATCAAAGAGATTTCTGCATGCCATTGACCTTGATCGGGGCTTCGCCTCATGAGACACTGCTGTCAAACAGTTTTGACACACCTGGGAAAATGAATGAGATGTATAATAAGTGTACACTGGACTGGACTTATTGTTTGTGTACATCATGACAAATGTTGGACACGCATTTTGACAGGTCAATCTGGTGACATTCAATTTTCATTGGCCAACAGTTACATGCTGGCACATCTCGAGCCAATCAGAACTGATCAAGCAGGCTCTCAGAAATACCACTTTTGATGTAAAATCAGGGTCTTGAATAATTATGTGCTTTAAATTTTGATCATGTCCAGGTAAACGCTTGTCGTTTTCAACAGGGCGAGAAAGGTCAAGACAGTACAACACAAATGAACATCTGATTCACCGCAAAGTGGAGTTTCTCTAACTTGTTGTGCAAGGCGTAGTATTTCAGTCATTTAGAGCTGCTCCAGAGAGAGGGAAAGGTAGTTATAGGAATCTGGGAACCATGCCAACCTTCAAGTTATAGGTATCTATGGTTCTTTACATGCCTGGAGGATAGACTGAGTGAGGTAGTCTCGGCAAGACCCCCGCCTTGTTTACGTTCCTATCTGATGGATGAGGTGGTTTTACATTATCACAGGCATGACATTGTAAACATTAGGAAAATATTACCTTTATTGACTTCAGGAAGGACATAAAACATATTCTTATACCCCGCACTATATAGCCTAGTTTAAAATATCTTGTTATATTCAACGATATATCACTGTAACGTTTACAACGTTAGGAGAATAAGCAAGGCAATGCGAAAGATATCACTGTAACGTTTGCAACGTTAGGAGATAACGTTTGCAACGTTAGGAGAGTAAGCAAAGCAATGCGAACGATTTCAGATGTGTGCGTTATTTTCACATTTTAAGAGTATTAGAACAGAAATAGAACATCGTTTACGGTGAATTATCCTGTAATATATCACGGTTTGTCGTTCAATTGAAAACAATAATGTTTACAATTGAACTCCACACCGTGATATATTACACGATAATTCACCCACCGTAACTGATGTTCCATTTCGTAAATATAAGTCACAAATTTACTTTATTTTGATTGTTTTAATTTCCATCACATGATCACCGATCAAGACTTTTGTGAGCCCTATTGGAAAGTGATGTGTCTAGTTTTGTTACTGTTTTTAGTGTGGACTGGACCCAAACGGGATAAGTGATGGCTCTGCGCAACTACATAGTTATGTAACATTAAGAAACAGACATTGACTGAGCGACTATGACAAGAAGTGTTATCTAACTTTCACTAACAGTCTTGAGAGCTGTTTTGTGACAATGAATGAATGAATGAATTTTGTAAAACATTTTAAAGTCATTCATTTGCCTACTGAACTGTTCATTGTTGCTAGAAAACGCATGCCTACTGCTCATAGTCAAGCATGGTTCAAAATCAAGGCACGAACATTTCAGTTGTCCACTCGCCAAGACAAGAGCTGATTGATGTAGGATGAGTAGTAATTCAGATAAATTCTTTAATAAATTATCAATTTGACCATTCAAATATTACATAGGATGAGTTACTCAGAAACAAATTTTTCTGCCATGAAAATGACACCTATACACAACTGCTGGTTTGCGATTTCCTTCCTGTTTAAGGATAACCCACTTAACAAATCTTATTTCCTCTAAATTTGATGACCATATTGTTTCAAAATCTCCCTCCTAAGATTCAGGTTAGTGACCTCGATAGCTCAGTGGATAAGAGCTACACACCTCCACCTCACTTGAGACAATTTGTCCGATGGCAACTTCATCCTTCATCTCATCTCCCTCTGAGGTTGCTGCCCCAATATAAACTAACATGATGTGTTAAACTGAATGTAAAAACCTATTTCATTTTCTTTTTCATTTCCTCAGCTTTAGCTACCTCTAACTCCATTAACAGAAGTCCTGATTTCTTTGAACATATTATAGCATCATATTAAAAGACCAGCACATGTGACACACACTTCATTCCTCTCTGCGATTCCTGAAAGCCATAATTGCCTGGAACAAGACCAGTAATTCTAGAATAATAAACATCAGATGATGGCCAATTTCTGAAATTCCCTGGCCGATAGGAAGGATCATAACATGTAGTTAACACCACATTGGGTAATTACAGACCTTTTGGGACATTTCAGATTACAGTTTCTACTCTGGGGTAATTACAAACATTTGGGGACATTTCATGTTACTGTCTTAAATAACAACTATTGTTGTATCAAACAATATCAATTCCAAACTTGACTGTAACTAGTCAATGTACAGTTTAATAATTGATGTTGATGAAGGGATTGGCAAATAAAAACGGGCAGAGATTTAGATGCTCTTTTTGCTGACTGATATCGGGGTCGAGACCTATTTATCCCCTGACCGAACATCTCAGTGTCTCTCTGTCTGCAGACGGGACCTTGTATACTCTAACTTTCTAACTTTTAAACAAAGAGAGCTAATTTAATAAAGCTTGATACAGTTATGTATCTAAAGATTGTATGTTGTATACTTTAATGACATTCGAATTCCAAAAGTCAACATTTTGGTTTAAAGATCATACTATGTGCATATTAGAGCACTAATCTGGCATAGTATCCTACCCGATATTGCTTTCAAAAACCATGTCCTGCTAACCTCATATACATTGACATAAGCCATGCAAAACTTTCAGCCTCATAGGGGGAGTCAAGGCAGATTAATTTGAGTTTTACCACTTTGCCATTCATAAGAGTGTTATATAATATTAGGAAATCATAACATATAATTCCAAGTCTAAAAGATAGAAATATTAACAATGTTTAGTTACCCTGCCTGCTCTAAACATATTAAATTCACCTGTAAGAACACCAGTTGCGAGGACAAAGTTGCGAGTGTAACAATTACTGTGTGGACTTTCAAGAATTGTTATCAGACACCAAGACACTACATGTTTGTTTCTGTGCTGATTCCAATGTATTTGCTATTAGTCACAGCTTATGACATCATATATTTAAACGAAGTAGTGCACCAATTATTGTGAAGTTACTGAATTTTAGAAAGATGATCTCAAAAGATAACAACAGCCCTCCAAAACAAAGGAATTAGCAGCCCTCCAAACAGAGCAATCAGTAGCTCTCCTTAGTAGCTCTCCATGACAAAGAAATCAGAAGCCCTCCAATACAGAGAAATCAGTAGCTCTCCAAAACACAGAAATCTGTAGCTCTCCAAGACAGAATAATTAGCAGCACTCCAAGACATCAGTAGCCCTCTAAGACAGAAAACTCAGTAGCTCTCCAAGACAGAGAAATCAGTAGCTCTCCAAAACACAGAAATCACAGTAACCCTCCAAGACAGAGAAATCAGCAGCCCTCCAAGATAGAGAAATCAGCAGCCCTCCAAGACAGAGAAATCAGTAGCACTTCAAGACAAAGAAATCAGCAACCCTCCAAGACAGAGAAATCAGTAGCTCTCTAAGACCGACAAATCAGCAACCATCAAAGACAGAGAAATCAGCACCCCTCCAAGATAGAGAATTCAGCTTCCCTCCAAGACAAAGAAATCAGTAGCACTTCAAGACAAAGAATCAGCAGCTCTCCAAGACAAAGAAATCAGTAGCCCTCCAAGATGGAGAAATCAGTAGCTCTCCCAAACACAGACATATGTAGCTCTCCAAAACAGAGAAATTAGCAGCCCTCCAAGACAGAAATCAGTAACCCTCAAAGACAGAGAAATCAGCAGCCTTCCAAAACAGAAATCTGTAGCCCTCCAAGACAGTGAAATCAGCAGCCCTCCAAGATAGAGAATCAGCAGCCCTCCAAGACAAAGAAATCAGTAGCCCTCCAGGACAAAGAAATCAGCAGCCCTCCAAGACAAAGAAATCACTAGCACTTCAAGACAAAGGAATCAGCAGCCCTCCAAGACAAATAAATCAGTAGCCCTCCAAAACACAGACATGTAGCTCTCCAAGTCAAAGAAATAAGCAGCCCTCCAAGACAGAGACATCAGTAGCTTTCTAAGACAGAGAAATCTGCAACCCTTAGCAAACAGTCAAGTCAGAAATCAGTAGCCTTCCAAGACAGGGGCAGGGCCAAATTTGACCACAGGGTCACCATTTGAACAAACTTGGTAGAGGACCATAAGCTGAGTGTAAATACAAAATATTAAACCGTTGGCTCTTGTAATTTCAGAGAAGAAGATTTTTTTAAGTTATCCCTATATAAGTCTATATAAAACATGTGACCCCGTGGATAGGGCCAAATTTGACTCCAGGGTCACCATTTGAACAAACTTGGTAGAGGACCATAAGCTGATGGTAAGTACAACATATTAAACCTCTGGCTCTTGTAGTTTCAGAGAAAAAGATCTTTTTAAACGTTTTTCCCTATGTAAAACTCTCCAAGACAGCAAAATCAGCAGCACTCCAAGATAGAGAAATCAGCAGACCTCCAAGACAGAGAAATCATCAATCATCCATGACAGAGAAATCAGCAGCCCTCCAAGACAGAAGTCAGCAACCCTCAGCAGCCTTCCAAGACAGAAATCAGTAGCCCTCCAAGGCAGCGAAATCAGCAGCGCTCCAGGGTCACCATTTGAACAAACTTGGTAGAGGACCATAAGCTGCTGGTAAATAACGCTTTTCCCTATGTAACTCTATGCACTCCAAGATAGAGAAATCAGCAGATTTCCAAGACAGAGAAATCATCAATCATCCAAGACAGAGAAATCAGCAGCCCTCTAAAGTAGAGCTCTCTAAGACAGAGAAATCAGCAACGATCAGCAGCCTTCCAAGCCAGAAATCAGTAGCCCTCCACGACAGCAAAATCAGCAGCCCTCAAAGACAGAGAAATCATCAGCCCTCCAAGACAGAGAAATCAATATCCCTCCAAGACAGAAAAATCAGCAGCCCTCCAAGAAATAGAAATCAGCAGCCTTCCAAGATGGAGAATGGAGAAATCAAACTGTCAATTACCAGCTTCTACCTGTCAGGTAAGGGGCTGGCGTGGCGCAGTCGGTAGCGCGGCGGATTTGTAACCGGAGGCCCCGGGTTCAATCCTCCGTGGTGCCACTGAGTTCCGTCGGTGTGTTCTTGGGCAAGACACTTTACCTAAGCCTCGTCCGTCGGATGGAGACGTAAACCGGGCGGTCCCGTGTATCGGTCTATCCTCCAAGCACGTTAAAGAACCATAGTAATCTATTCGATAATAAGAGTAGGGCAGGTTCCCGGATTCCTATGTATCCTTCCCCCCTCTCTCTGGGGTGGCTCTAAATAACCTACCGGTATACTGTGTTGATGAGCCGTTAAACAACATTCAATTCTACCTGTCAGGTAGTCACCTGGACCATTTCTTACTATGGCCAACTATAATCACTAATATTTAATCAAGTAACACTGCAGATAGGGAAGCCAAGACATTAGAAAGGTGTGAAAAGATGTTATACAATTCCACCTCTGGAGAGGGCATGATATATTCATTATTCAGGGATGAATGACCCATTTAGTCTTCAGAATCCACTTGGGATTATCTTAGGATTATCTAAAGCAACCAGCTCAGTTATGTCACAGAGGCTAATAACCATGTGCCAAATCTCTTTGTGAAGCTTGCATTCAGAATCCATAATTTGTTACTCAACTGACTGTTAGTGCAGTGGGGAAGTTCATTATCCAGAAATTACTTGAGGGAAGACACTTCAATTACATCTTGCAGGTAACTTCTTGGTTTCATTGATTTAAATACAAGATGGATAAAAGTTTTGAATAGAAGAACAGCTGATATCAGAGCAGGCAAAACATGACATAATGTCCTGTATTTAATAAAGTCTTGGAGTGATTCTATTAACCCAGATTCCAACATGTCTAAAGGGACAGATCTCTAGTTCCCAATTCTGATCTGAGTGGCACATACCTCAGAAGCAGGGCTTCTAAAATCGCCGGTTCGTCGGTCCGCAGACCGAATTCTGTTTCTCCGGACCGATTTTGTTTTCAAAATCTCTGTTAAAATCGGTCCCAGATATTTTATCTATCGGTCGTTAAAAAATCTACAATTACCTTACACACTCCTTGAAATATGCCTTGCGGCAATATTCTTTGATCCATAACACGATTGTTTGTCACTCGCTGTGCGAAAGTAGGTCAATTTGGTCAATTTGGACTAAACCATTACCGATAGTAGGGAGTTTTCCGGAAGAGTCTATAGCCATGTAGCACGCCTTTGATTTGTGATCAGTGAAAGTATATCACGCGTTCTGTCGGTTCACTGAAGCGAGTGTTACCGTCTGTGATTTCTTTGATATACCGTTAGACGTAAGGTGTTAGCCTGTTTGCTTGTGTCGTTTTTTTTTTTTAAGTGGACAAAGCTGGGACTGAAATTAGTTTGCGTCATTAAAATACCGAGATGTGTTAATTGTTTGTTTGATTTTTTTTTTACAATAACTTTAAGTATAATATTAAGGAAAGTGATCAAACCTGACACCATTTTTTTTTTAAGTCGGACCGAAATTGTTTGCGTTAGTCGTAACATTTGGTATTAATTAAGCTAATTGATGAAAAACGATATTACTCAAATTTATCCGCTAGTCCGCGCGTGTTAGTCCGCGTTTTATACCTACCCGGTTTATTAGACATTTCCGGTTCAATTCCTCAAATGATCAACAATTTTAATATTGAGTGAAAATTATTCATTCAGTAAAGCGAAGACATGATGTCAGTCATTAAAATGTACAAATTGTGATAAAGTAAGTTAGAAATAATACAAATATAATACAAACATACATTTTAAATAGTTCTCTATATCAATGACTGAACGGAAAAAATTCATGTTGCAGCTGACATGGTGGGTGGGGTACGGCGATTTTAGTGATTTTTTCAAAATAAGCGCGATTATTACGGCAGTTAAAAACCTGGACCGATTTGCATTTTAAAATTTTAGAAGCCCTGCTCAGAAGCCTAACCTAATTTAGATAAGCAAGTTTTCCATGCCTTTGCAATGATCATTTAGCTTTGGAAAATAGGTCCTTAATGGGTATTCGGTGAAGATCGGGAATTCCATCACAAAGTGTCATTTCTTTTACCGCCACTGATTAAAACAGTTATACCGAGGGTTTGATTGTACCAAGGGTTTGAATTTCCCTATCTGAACCAGATACCTAAATCAAATCAAATTTTTTATTGGTCTAAAATCCAACAGTAGAAAAATCACCAAAACACAGACATACACAGTGAAATACAAAGCATGTACAAAACAAGAAGCAAGAAAATAAGTCATATATCCCTCCCCATATATGCTTATTTATAATTATAATAACAGTCAATTGTTATCTTATATAAATCCACTCCTGAGGGAGATCATATCTAAATACTACCATATATATAGTGTTACTTCAAGTATTTTTTTTATCCCTAATACCATATTTCTAAAATTGAAAAACTCTGATATAAATGATATACATATATTGTTGATCATTACTACCGAGAATAAGGTAAAATTTACTCTTATCGTCCAACGTTGAAAAATCGAGAATACCGTAATAGCAGTTAGTTCTGCAAAGAAATTAGCTCTTACAATATGTAACTGGGAACATTTTTATCATAAACTGGTATTCATCCTCAATCCAATTTTTACACATCTTACAAATTCTGTTATTAATATCTATTTTAGTATACCTTCCTTCTTCTATAAAAAGCTTGTGACAGCTTATTCTGAGTTTAACAAGATTAGCAACTTCAATTTTTAACTTATCATTGGCTAGAAGATATTTTTCCATACAGTAAGAACTCTTCAAAGTCCTGTATGTACGTAACTTATTACCATTGGGTTTATTAGCATCATTATATAAGTTACGTTTCCAAAATGACTCGTATCTATCCTGCAATTTTTTGAAGAAGCTAACAATGCACTGAATGAAAAAGTGTTTTGGTTATCCCAAGAAAGTGAAAAACCTATCTGTGTAAAAAAAATTGCATTGTTGGACCATATCCTTTATTATTAGATATGCTATTTAGGTAAGATTTGCGAACAAGAGAATCTTTATTGGTGATACCAAAGATTGATGATTTCTTTTGCATACCATTGACATTTTGTGCGCTGACATTACCAACTATTAACCTTTTGCACATTCATTTACACAATGATGTCATGCAACAGTTGATGTTATCGATGTCATCGTTGATGTGTGTGAGATTTATCTGACACAGGGTGTCAGATCAGGCCTTTCAGCTGAGCTTTCTTGTTAAACAAGGAGAACTGTATCGGGTATGCAAGAAACCATGATCTCAGGTTCCTTACCATGAACATCTTTTCTACAGAATTCCGTTAAGATTTCGATTTTCTTACGCTGAGCACACTATGTCTGAGTGACAGTACTTCATCCTAGCTGAACATCCTGGTACTGAATGAGAAGAGCTTCATGAAAGATCTAATTCTGACTAACCATGTCATCATTGTTCTGTATTTCAAAAGTCCTTCAGACTGTTTTTATTATTTTTTAATTTATACATCACAAACACATCAGGGGACCTACAAAATCACAGCACATGGTTCAGTTCTCTGATATCACAAATACACACAAACATCCGCTGACCTTCCCACTCCCTACAGTCTACTGCAGCACAAGGTTCAAAGTCCCACCATTTATCACACCATAGGGGACCATCATAAAACATCTGACACTGCCACAGTCTCTCAATGACAAGATACATTAAAACATAATCATTAAATAAGGAAAAAAATATCACATATTATAAATCTAATGCGCAACTACTTTTGTGACAAATACATTTTGATATACCTTAATAATAACTACTTTAATGCACTGTTCAGGGTTAACTCAAAATAGAAAATAGTATTATACAAATCAAAGGCCTCTCAACAAGCGATTGTTTGATACAGACTCTAACCAGTCACCAGTCCTGATATTTACGGGGTTGAGACTTTTTAACTGGTCTATGTCGTATTCCCGGAATACTTTATTCCGTACTCCGAAAAAATATCTAAAAATAAGAAAATGACTGGGGACACTATGAAATGAAAATGGTATGTGAAATTCAATGACCTGTCCTTATAGGTTTCCTGTTACAATGACAAAATTGACATTCTTACAATTCTGAAATGACTTTCCTACTAGAAACTCATTATGTCTTTTTCATTATTGTTCACAGGGGTCACTGAGTAATGCTCTGTTTTCGTTTTACAAGCACAACATGTCACAAATAAATATTTTGATTATACACTCAAGAGATATGAAGCGCAACAAGGGAATTTCTATATATTGTCTGTGTAATATGCTGCTGTTAATCGAATGGTACATGGCTACGTCAGACCTTTCAGAGAAAAAGACTAAAACAACACATAACACAGCTATTAGAATTCCTTCAAACTTTCATTATTGACAGAGTACGCGTTTGGCTCAAACATGTGAGCAAACTTAGGATGCAAAATTTGTGCAAACCCTTTACGTTAAATACAGTACTGAAATGGCTCAATTTTTCAGAGAGGAACTTCAACATTTATGAATTTCTTGATAAAACAAGAGGTCAATGACCTTGAAGCTCTACTGATTGATTTTGATTTCAGGAAGTAGTGACTACAAACTTGATTTTTGAAAATCTATTTTTAGCCGTGGCGGCCATCTTGAATTTCCGGCCGACCTGAAATTTTGCTAGGATGATCAATTAGACATCAAGAGAAACATTTCTGTGAAGTTTCATGAAAATCCGTCCAGTACTTTCAGAGGAGTAGTCGCTACAAGTTTTCATTATATAACTCTATGTAAACAAAGATGGCCACTGGCAGCCATGTTTAACGTCGATTCAAAATAATGTTCAACTCTGATAACCATCATGTCATGCTGATCATTTTAGAAAAAGTCCCATATCAATATCTCTTAAAGTTTTCAAGAAGTCGTCGCTACAATCTTATTTTTTTTAAATCTATTTTTAGCCGTGGTGGCCATCTTGATTTTCCGGCCGACCTGAAATTTTGCTAGGATCAATAAGACATCAAGAGCAACATTCCTGTGAAGTTTTATGAAAATCCGTGAAGTAGTTTCAGAGGAGTAGTCGCTACAAGTTTTCATTATATAACTCTATGTAAACAAAGATGGCCACTGGCAGCCATGTTTAACGTCGAATCAAAACGATTTTCGACAAGGACCAACATCATGTCATGCTGATCATTTTAGAAAAAGTCCCATATCGATATCTCTTATAGTTTTCAAGAAGTACTCGCTACAAACTTATTTTTTAAAAATCTATTTTTAGCCGTGGCGGCCATCTTGAATTTCCGGCCGACCTGAAATTTTGCTAGGATCAATTAGACATCAAAAGCAACATTCGTGTGAAGTTTCATGAAAATCTGTCAAGTAGTTTCAGAGGAGTAGTCGCTACAAGTTTTCATTATATAACTCTATGTAAACAAAGATGACCGCTGGCAGCCATGTTTAACGTCGAATCAAAACGATTTTCGACAAGGACCAACATCATGTCTTTAGAAAAAGTCCCATATCAATATCACTTATAGTTTTCAAGAAGTAGTCGCTACAAACTTGTATTTTGAAAATCTATTTTTAGCCATGGCGGCCATCTTGAATTTCCGGCCGACCTGAAATTTTGCTAGGATCAATTAGACATCAAGAGCAACATTTCTGTGAAGTTTCATGAAAATCCGTCAAGTAGTTTCAGAGGAGTAGTCGCTACAAGTTTTCATTATATAACTCTAAGTAAACAAAGATGGCCACTGGCAGCCATGTTTAATGTCGAATCAAAATAATGTTCGACTCGGATAACCATCATGTCATGCTGATCATTTTAGAAAAAGTCCCATATCAATATCACTTATAGTTTTCAAGAAGTAGTCGCTACAAACTTATTTTTTAAAAATCTATTTTTAACTGTGGCAGCCATCTTGAATTTCTGGCCGATCTGAAATTTTGCTAGGATCAATAAGACATTAAGAGCAACATTCCTGTAAAGTTTCATGAAAATCCGTCAAGTAGTTTCAGAGGAGTAGTCGCTACAAGTTTTCATTATATAACTCTATGTAAACAAAGATGGCCGCTGGCAGCCATGTTTAACGTCGAATCAAAACGATTTTCGACAAGGACCAACATCATGTCATGCTGATCATTTTAGAAAAAGTCCCATATCAATATCACTTATAGTTTTCAAGAAGTAGTCACTACAAACTTGAATTTAAAAAATCTATTTTTAGCTTTGGCGGCCATCTTGGATTTCACATCAACATGAATTTTTGCTAGGATCAACTAGACTTCATGGGCAACATTTCTGTAAAGTTTTATGAATATCCATCCAGTAGTTTCAGAGAAGTAGTCGCTACAAATAAAAGTTAACGGACGGACAGACGGACGGACAGACGGACGGACGACGGACGCCGCACCACGGCATAAGCTCTGCTGATCTCTGATCAGTAGAGCTAAAAAGTGTACTATGATTAAAACGTCTACAACATCACTATTGTGTCCTTTCTCTAACTAACTGCTACTTTTTTTTTACAAAACATCTTGGGATTTCTTTGGAATTGAATTGAATTGAATTGGAGTTTTAAGGCGCACCAACACATGAAAGGTTATATGGCGCCTAACAGGAATGAACATGCCAGGCTCATCCTCCATGTACATCGAGATAAAATATGGAGAACGGGCCTAGAACCTTCTCACCCTGAACTGCTGAGTGGCTGCAAATTATATTGTAGACACTTCATTTACGCTGAAGCCACGTTATAGTTTTTCTGCCACTGCTCTAGTGATATGAGCGAGATGGCACCCCTCTGCCTTCCCCTCCAATGGGATCTGCAGTGGCCCTATTCTTTGCCCTGTAACCAAATGGGGCCCCCGGAACCACATGGGGCGGATTTCTTTGGAATATAATGTGAAATTAAGTGTGCAGTATATACAAGAGGTCAATGACCTTGAAGCTCTACTGATTGATTTTGATTTCAGGAAGTAGTCGCTACAGACTTGTTTTTTGAAAATCTATTTTAACCGTGGTGGCCATCTTGAATTTCCGGCCGACCTGAAATTTTGCTAAGATCAATTAGACATTAAGAGCAACATTCCTGTGAAGTTTCATGAAAATCCGTCAAGTAGTTTCAGAGAAGTAGTCGCTACAAGTTTTCATTATATAACTCTATGTAAACAAAAATGGCCGCTGCCAGCCATGTTTAACGTCAAATCAAAACGATTTTCAACAAGGACCAACATCATGTCATACTGATCATTTTAGAAAAAGTCCCATATCAATATCTCTTATTGTTTTGAAGAAGTAGTCGCTACAAACTTATTTATTTTAAATCTATTTTTAGCTGTGACGGCCATCTTGAATTACCGGCCGACCTGAAATTTTTCTAGGATCAATAAGACATCAAGAGCAACATTCCTGTGAAGTTTCATGACAATCCGCCAAGTAGTTTCAGAGGAGTAGTCGCTACAAGTTTTTACTATAAAACTCTATGTAACCAAAGATGGCCACTGGCAACCATGTTTAACATTGAATCAAATTAATTTTCCACAAGGATCTACATCATGTCATGCTGATCATTTTAGAAAAAGTCCCATATCAATATCACTTATAGTTCTCAAGAAGTAGTCGCTACAAACTTATTTTTTAAAAATCTATTTTTAGCTGTGACGGCCATCTTGAATTTTCGGCCGTCCTGAAATTTTGCTAGGATCAATTAGACATCAAGAGCAACATTCCTGTAAAGTTTCATGACAATCCGCCAAGTAGTTTCAGAGGAGTAGTCGCTACAAGTTTTTACTATAAAACTCTATGTAACCAAAGATGGCCACTGGCAACCATGTTTAACGTTGAATCAAATTAATTTTCCACAAGGATCTACATCATGTCATGCTGATCATTTTAGAAAAAGTCCCATATCAATATCACTTATAGTACTCAAGAAGTAGTCGCTACAAACTTATTTTTTAAAAATCTATTTTTAGCTGTGACGGCCATCTTGAATTTTCGGCCGACCTGAACTTTTTCTAGGATCAATAAGACATCAAGAGCAACATTCCTGTAAAGTTTCATGACAATCCGCCAAGTAGTTTCAGAGGAGTAGTCGCTACAAATTTTTACTATATAACTCTATGTAAACAAAGATGGCCGCTGGCAGCCATGTTTAACGTTGAATCAAAACGATTTTTGACCAGGATCAACATCATGTAATGCTGATCATTTTAGAAAAAGTCCCATATCAATATCACTTATAGTTTTCAAGAAGTAGTCGCTACAAACTTATTTTTTAAAAATCTATTTTTAGCTGTAACGGCCATCTTGAATTTCCGGCCGACCTGAAATTTTTCTAGGATCAATAAGACATCAAGAGCAACATTCCTGTAAAGTTTCATGACAATCTGCCAAGTAGTTTCAGAGAAGTAGTCGCTACAAGTTTTTACTATATAACTCTATGTAAACAAAGATGGCCGCTGGCAGCCATGTTTAACGTTGAATCAAAACTATTTTTGACTAGGATCAACATCATGTCATGCTGATCATTATAGAAAAAGTCCCATATCAATATCACTTATAGTTTTCAAGAAGAAGTCGCTACAAACTTGTATTTTAAAACTCTATTTTTAGCTTTGGCGGCCATCTTGGATTTCACATCAACATGAATTTTTGCTAGGATCAACTAGACTTTATGGGCAACATTTCTGTAAAGTTTCATGAATATCCATCCAGTAGTTTCAGAGGAGAAGTCACTACAAATAAAAGTTTACGGACAGACGGACGACGGACGCCGCACCACAGCATAAGCTCTGCTGATCTCTGATCAGTAGAGCTAACAATATATAGCGAAAAGTCCCGTGTTGCGTTTTCATATCTCATGAGTGTATTATGTAGTACTTAACAAAACTATCCTTTAACCCACTCAGTACATATAATCAGACACTAGAACATGTCATCTGTCATGTGCTTACAGGTATTTCATTTCATCTGCAGGTTAAAGTTTTATGAAAAGGGACACAACTCTGCCAAAATGAAAGTCGGAGTTATTGGACATGTTTAACAGCATTCCTTGAGGTAAGATGAAGATGTGTGTGACTTTTTAACAATTAAGGTCAAATACTTTTCAAGTTAAGGCCAAGGTTAGGTTGCAGGTTAAAGTGTGACGGACGTTAGAGGACGACGGACAAATCCCTAAGTGTCTGCCATGCAGGCAACACAAAAATTGAATCATAACAAAAAAGCAGTATATTCCATTTACTTGGACAATATTAATGTAATAGGTATGTTATGTGAATTCAAAGCGTTTCTATTACAATTAGTAAATTGACAATTTTAATGGCATTCCATTGAAATCTCTACTATTATTACTAAATTAGGGCCATAATGTGTTTTCAAACTTCTGTACTACCCAAATTCCTAAACCCTTTCATACACTATAATAGCAAATATTATTCAGGATAAACCTTCAGGATGTCATGTGATCCGTTAATCCAGTATCGACCAGTATCCATGATTCACTGCTACTTAATACTTCTCGAAGAATTTTTGTTTCATTTTTCGAATATTTTGGTATTAAAACTCGAAAAAGCTGTTATTTTATGCTTACTGTGGTATGTAAAATTATAATATAATTATATTCCCTATGACCCCTACAAAGAAAAGTGTGTAGTATTCTACAACAACTCCCCTGAACTTTTGGGCATTCCCTTGTCATCATGTAGACAGTTTTTCATTGTTTCCAGCACCAAGGGATGCCAAGAACCAAGTGCCCCAAAGATTCCTTTCTCATTTTTTTGGCACAGTCATAATAGATTTTTAAATTTAAAATACATCAACAAGCATTTTAAAGTTATTGAAATGAACTCACTAAACCTGCAGGCTGACAAAATTAATGTGGTTACAAATTAACTCCCAGCAGTGACAATGTAAATTCTTACAACACAATTACCCCTAGCTTTCATTCATGCTGCACTGAAATCATTAATTTGAAACTTTTTTTCACTGTATCTTTCATTCATGCTGCATTCTTTCTTTTCTTTTAAGTACAGCAATGTCCCTTATTCCCATCAGTACTATCCCCAACCCCCGATCCCACTAACCCCGCACCATCCATCCCCTACCCAACCCATAATGCAGCAGACAATATTAAAATCTAAGAAAGTCATAAATTAATATACCAAGTTTCATGAGTGTATGACTAGTTTTATAAGCAATCCCGTTTTCCAGCAACTTTTTGAAAATGAGTTTGAATTTGTTCATGAAACTTATTAGTCTGCTTGTGCAATACTTGCCCTAAAAAGTGTACCATACTGCAAACAAAAGCAGGTACATGGGGTTGTCTGGGAGACCCTGACCATTTTGCTTGCTGGGTTTTATTGGGGTGGTGGGTGGCATGTCAGGTCCACCATTGCTCATTATTGGGTTTAACTACTAAAATATTCCAAAAATGCACCAGAACTCACCAAATGTCCGGTAGGAAGCCAAAAATGTTTGGACCTTCCAGTTCACCCACCCACCCTAAAAACTAACATCCTGGATCCACACCTGGTAAAAGCAGTACAATTGATACCATTGAGATGTTTTTGCTATCACACTGGGTAGTCAAGAAAAAATCATTATGAGAAAGCCGATACCCAGATTCTAATTGAATTACTTCTCAGACACCCTGATTGCATTGCAAGCTTGTGGATGACACTGATCAAAAAAGATTACAACATCCATACATTCACAACAGAATGAGGTACTGACATTCCAATGAAAACATAAATTATTTACTCTCTCTTAAATTAAAATATAAGAAATGAGCCCAGCAACATGCATGCCAACTATAATTAAAATGGTACAAAAGAATAATGTATTGAATTACAACTCATAAAAAATAATATTACAAAACATAATCTCTATCATACACTCACAATTATTATACAACAATAGCCTAAAAAGGAAGAATAAACTATACATTTCAGAAATGTTGAGAAACATAATGCTACCACACACCACAATGCAAGACATCGGTCATGGAGGAATTTAAGACAAATGTATGAAACGCGAAACATACTAATATGATCATCCTATATAGTAAAAGGCATCACTAGATTGGTATATTGATATCTTGCGACAACATTACAAATGCAATTACTCAACGTGATCTAATCCACGAGTGGAAAAAACTTCCCCAAATTCCCTTCCCGGGACCACGGCCGACAAGGGAGCCGCTAATTGGTTACCCATTAACCTCCAGAATCAGAACGAGGCTCACTTCCTATTTTCCACTCGTGTTTATTCCAAATGGACGGTATGTAAATCGAGTGTCTCAAAGTTTGCTTTTTTCCACTTGTGTTGTGTTTTTTAGTTTTGTTTTTTGTATTTTTATATTGTTTAACATATTTCCTTTAATAGCAGTTCGTGTTTATAGCACGTTTCTGCCATTCGCATTCTATATTTTAGTGTGCAATGTCGGATGCGAACACGCTACTGCTGGTTAGGGATTCATGCCCTAGTAAGACAACGGTTCCTCCTCTCTTACAGGGCATCCCAACCAAGCAGAAAGTATCAGGCGAGATACTTCCTGGGATTGGAAAGGTCGCCCAAACGGAGGCTCGTCCTCCTGACGGTGATGTCTCCCAACCCAGGCATAAGCGTTCCCATACCCCACCCACTCCTGTTCACAGTTACAGGCTACCAGGCAGTGCGGGGGACCATGGTGACTCAGGTAGCTCTCTACCTCGTGGGTACGATGCTGGGCCGCAGGACAGTTCTAAATACTCGGCCTCCAGGTCACCCTCTAGAGAGTTTAGACGCAGTGGCCGGTCTAAGAGCAACCGTCATCGGTTTAGTGACAGCTCAAGCTTAGGTAATTCTTTTTCTTCAAAAAGTGAATTTTCTGGCTTCTCTAGCTCGACCCAGCGCCATAGGGGTCGGTCCCCACACCGGCGTCATCGACACCACAAGTCTGGTAGTCGTTCTCGCAAGTCTGTAGTCGTTCTCGCAAGTCTGTTAGTCGTTCTCGCAAGTCTGGTAGTCGTTCTCATGGACGACATCATTCTCATGGAAGACATCATGAGCAACATCATCTTTTTTCCCGTACACTAGACAAACTCAAGACTCTTTTGAGCTCAGCTTCTCGAGTTTCGCACTCTAAGAGATCCAGGAACCGCTCTAGGTCTCGTTCTAGAGTGGCTTCCAAAAGGGCTAGACATTCCCATTCTAGGTTAGCACACTACAGAAGGGATCATTCCCTTAGTAACTCAGCATCCGTCATTGGCATTTCCCAGAGTAATTCTCCCCCTTGTACTGGCGTTCTTCAGGATCCACCCCTTCCCCCTCTACCTGAGGAGCAGGTTTGTTCGGGTGCTTTATTGGATCCTACCACAGGCATGTTTCACACGGGACAGAGCGTGTCTTCTGAGCATCCTCATGACAATTTTCAGGAAGTACCTTCTGTTGATGCAACTTGGCCTTCCTTTTCTGAACTTATTGTTCTTCTTAGGGACAGGTTGGGCCCCTCAGTTTGTCCTCCTGTAGTTGCACCTGTCGAATCCTTGGCTGGTGTTTCGGCCATGGATTATTTTGATGTACAGCCGACCCTTTCTTAACCTGGTAGTTCCTTACATCAGAGCAAGCAGGTTTCCTCTCTACTTTCGTCTCTTTCAGCAGAAGTGAGGGACTCGGAATTAGTACCTGGGTCACCACTCCCTCAGTATCCTAAGGCTCTTTAAAAGAATAAGTTCCTTACAGGTCAAAGGAAGTGGCAGATTATGCGTAGGACTTATGTAGCTCAGGATCCTGTTCTTCCCTTGGATCCTCCCATGGTAGATTCCTCCATTCAGGATATTTTACAACCAAGAGCTACCCTGCCTTCTGCTACCCCCATCTCTTTGTCAGATGTGTTTAGTTGGGACCGCTGGGCACGTATGGGTGTTCAGGTGTGATCCCATACTGACTTGTTTCTGTGTGGCATCCTCTCTATTTTAAGAGACCCTTCTCCTTCACCCGAGGACCTTGTTGAGCTCCAGCGGTACATCCTGTCTACAGCTAAAGCTAACATTGATTCGATGGATTTGTTTCTTAGATTGTCAGAATGTTTAAGTCTGGCGAGAAGAGATGCTATTCTCAATCTCTCTGTCCTTAACTCGCAGTTGAGTTCTAGTCTTAGGGTGGAACCTATTAATTCCCCCATGCTTTTTGGTCCCTCCTTCCCGGAAGTAGTCTCTCATTATAAAGAAGAGGTCAAACATTCTTCCTTCCAGAGGATTGCGCTTTCTTCTGTTCGGCCTTCTAGACCTCCTCTCAGGTATCCCCCTAGGACCCCTCAAGCTACTGTAAGTAGGGCTCCTATTGTTACTCCAGCACCTTTTCTTCCACAAGCTTCGGATTCAAGGGTTCAACCCAAGTGGGCTCCTCCCCCTAAGAATTGAATGTTGTTTACGGCTCATCAACACAGTATAGGTTATTTAGAGCCGCCCAAGAGAGAGGGGAAGGATACATAGGAATCCGGGAACCTGCCCTACTCTTATTATCGAATAGATTCCTATGGTTCTTTAACGTGCTCGGAGGATAGACCGATACAAGGGACCGCCCGGTTTACGTCCCCATCCAACGGACGAGGCTAAGGTAAAGTGTCTTGCCCAAGAACACACCGACGGAACTCAGTGGCACCACGGAGGATTGAACCCGGGGCCTCCGGTTACAAATCCGCAGCGCTACCGTCTGCGCCACGCCAGCCCCTCCTACCCCTAAGACTGATTATAGAAAACAGTCAGGGAATCGTAGTAGGGGTAAGGGTAGAGGATGGTTAAGAGGTAGGGGAAGGGGCTCTCGGCCCGCTGCCCCATAGGGAGGCCCGCTCCGGATTTCCCCAGGTTACTTCTGGTTCGGGTCTTCCTTTAGACATAAGGATTCCCAAACCGGAAATAACTACAGGCGGCAGACTTTCTGCCTTCCGCCATGCCTGGGAAAATATAGCAGATCCTTGGACACTCTCAGTGGTCCGGGGCGGGTATCTCATTCCTTTTCATGTCCGACCTCCACTCACACGTCATCCTCCGGCCAGATTCGGTCCTCCACAGGATTCAGAGAAGTTTCTTATCCTGGATCAGGAAACCCAGAATCTCTTGAAGTTACAGGCAATGGAAACAGTTCTTCCCTCCCATTCAAGAAAGGGGTTTTACAGCCGTCTCTTTGTGGTACCCAAACCCTCGGGGGCTTGGAGAACTATCATAGACCTCTCTATACTAAACAAGTTCGTCAAAACCCCACACTTCAAAATGGAAACACTAGATTCCATTCGGCTGGAACTACAAGAGGGCGACTGGGTAACCTCCCTGGAACTGAAAGATGCTTACTTTCACGTCCTCATCCATCCCTTTTCAAGGAAATACCTTCGGTTAGTCTGGCAGGGGACAACCTTTCAGTTTCGAGCTCTACCATTCGGTCTGGCCCCAGCTCCTTATGTGTTCACTCGGCTGATCAAGGCCATTTGCGCCCACGTTCATCGCTTGGGTTTTCGACTGCACACTTACCTGGACGATTGGTTACAGCCAGCCAACTCCAGAGATCTGGCTCTGTCGCACTCAAGGCGTCTGCTTTCTATAGTTCTAAATCTAGGTTTTATCCCGAACTGGGAAAAGTCGGATCTAATCCCTTGTCAGTCCTTCATTTTCCTCGGAGCTCGTCTTTCCCTACAAGACTCCCTCGTGGGCCCATCTTTGGACAGAATCCACCACCTACAGGAGTCCCTCAGGGTCCTGTTGTTGCAAACATCAGCTTCAGCAACTCCATTCCCTTTTGGGTCAAATGGAGTCGATGTCCAAGCTTCTCCCACAGGGCAGAGTTCACAAACGCCCTTTACAGTGGGCCTTGAAAGACAGATAGGATCAGGCTACCCAATCCTGGGAATACCAAATCCAGTTAGGCCCTTTGTTCAAGTCGGCAACGCTCCAGTGGTTCGATCCAGTCTTTCTGATGGAAATGGTTCCTCTACACCCTCCAGACCCAGATTTACACCTGTTCACGGACGCCAGCCTTCTTGGCTGGGGAGCCCATTTCGAAGACCTTCAGGCGTCGGGCTCCTGGTCCCTTTCCGAAAAGACCTTCCATATCAATCTTTTGGAATTAAAAGCAGTTTTCTTAGCTCTACAGACTTTTCTGGAGGATATCCGAGGCCACTCGGTCATGTTGGCCACAGACAATACCACAGTAGCGGCTTACCTCAACAAGGAGGGGGGATCCCATTCCAGGGATCTCTCAGATTTAGCCATAGAAATCCTCAAGTGGTGTTCCCAAGAAGGAGTCTTCCTGAAAGCACGGTTCATCCCAGGGAAACTGAATGTTTTGGCAGATTCTCTATCCCGGAAGAATCAGGTCATTCAAACAGAGTGGAAGCTACACTCTCCAACGTTATCCCAAGTGTTTCGTCTCTGAGCAACCCCACGTCGACCTGTTTGCCACCCGGCTAAACAACCAACTTCCGACGTTCGTCTCCCCAGTTCCAGACCCCTTGGCCTGGGCAGTGGACGCCCTTGCTATACCTTGGCGGGGCCTGTTCGCCTCCTCTCCTGTCCCAAGTACTTCTGAAGGTCCAGCGGGAAGCTTGTCTTATCATATTGATAGCCCCACTTTGGACGGGTCATCCATGGTTCACAACTCTCCTATCTCTCATGGTGGCTCCTCCCCTGATGCTAGCCCCCAGGCAAGATCTCCTGTGTCAACCCCTGTCATGGCTCCTTCATCCCCGGCCAGAACTATTCAACCTTCACGCCTTTCTCTTATCCAACGACATCTGCAGGCGGCAGGCTTTTCTGGAAGGGTTGCCCAATGAGTCTGTACCGCTAGAAGGGGCTCCACTAATTCCCTCTACGAGTACAGATGGAAATTCTGGCCTGATTGGTGTGTCTCAAGGTCACTGGATCCACTCCATCCCTCTTTGACCTCACTCTCAGATTTCCTTGTTTCTTTATTTGAGGACAAATCTCTTTCTCCTTCTTCTGTTAAAGGGTATCGCTCGGCTATTTCTATCACTCTCAAAGAAATTACGGGACAGGATTTCTCTGATAGCCCTCTTCTCTCTAACATTATTAAAAGCATAGAGCTAGAGAGACCGGCAGTTACCCATGTTGCTCCAAAATGGGACCTTCAGTTGGTTCTCAAGACTATCTCAGGACCTCCTTTCGAACCTCTTGATTACTGCTGTGGGAAGGAGCTTACTCTCAAGACTGTCTTTCTTCTAGCTCTAGCCTCAGGGCGCAGACGGAGTGAGCTCCATGCTTTACTGGGAACTGAAGACTCTGTGTCTTTTTCTGCAAATGGGTCTTCAGTTACCTTACATTTCTTCCCAGGGTTTTTAGCTAAGAACCAGCGTCCTTCGGTTCCTAGCTTACCACTGGTTATTCCAGCTCTGCCCTCCTCCAGTGATACCAATTCTTCTAACCTCTGCCCAGTCAGGGCCTTAAGAATTTACCTGGAGCGTTCCAGGTCATGGCGATGTGGAAGAAAAAGGCTTTTTCTTCCACATTATTTGCATGCCACTCGGGAGATTTCTATGGCCTCCATTTCTAGGTGGATTGTTGAAACCATTAAATTGGCCTATGCAGTACAAATGACCGATCTGCCAGATTCTAATCCTACAGCTTATGAAGTCAGAGCCTTGTCCTCGTCCTTAGCATGGTCTAATTCTATTCCCTTAGAGCGTATTCTTAAAGCGTGCTACTGGAATTCAGACAACTCCTTTGTTAGGTTCTATCTTAGGGACTGCTCCCTATTTAATAATGAATTGGCTTCTCTGGGCCCATTGGTTGCGGCCCAGTCAGTCATCGGAGTTTTGCTACCCGAACAGTTAGATGACTAGATCATAACTGTCAGTCACTAACGTCCGGGGTTTCGAACCACATTACTATTAGTATTAGTTAACAGATGCATGTGTTGCTAGTACTAGCCTTACCAAAAAAGTGTTACCGTTTATGGATGGTTATTTTTGCCATATGCATGTTGTTTTTTGTTTTACCTATTTGCACACAGTTATATGTTACTTTGTGTTTATAGCTTTATTACATTTACAGTTCTTCATATGAAACTTAAACTGTTTATGAAAGTATCTAATTGGGATTTATTGATACTGGTTTTCTAAATACAATCGAATTAATACAAGCAATATTCGCCCTTTTTAGATATGCTTGAAATTGTCGATTTTTCAATGGCGCTGGACTTAATTGTCCTTGACTTACTTGACAGACGGACTGTTTTACGGTACCAGAGTCGACATGTTTTACCTTCGGGTCAGCTACAGGCGTATTATAGACTCCTCCTGTTTGTGAATTTGACGTATGTGCCACATTCACCATGCTTGTTCGCCTTCTCTTCTTGAAATGTATAGGAGTCTCCTCCTACATGTGTATCAACAACCGGGCAGGACCCTAGCATACAGGGGTGAGTGTTAGTTAGTTTTTGTGTTTATGTTCTAATCTGCTCTAATTCTTTGATTATAGCAGGTTCAGATCATTCCCTGTTGCCTGTTTCAGTTTTGTTTAAATTCCCTTGATATATTCTAACTATCATAACGGGCTACTTATTCCACCCCAAATAATTTTGTTAAAGTCGCATTTGTAATGTTGTCGTAAGATAACAATATACCAATATGCTAAATTTAGTTAATTTTAGTATTGGTCTATTATACTTACGACAACATTATACTACCCACCCCTCCTTAATTAGAATTTTCGGAAAATAGGAAGTGAGCCTCGTTCTGATTCTGGAGGTTAATGGGTAACCAATTAGCGGCTCCCTTGTCGACCGTGATCAGAGGAAGGGAATTTGGGGAAGTTTTTTCCACTCGCGGATTAGAGCAAGTTGAGTAATTGCATTTGTAATGTT
Organism: Cyrtodaria siliqua; assembly: GCA_037043455.1. Classification (NCBI taxonomy): domain Eukaryota; kingdom Metazoa; phylum Mollusca; class Bivalvia; order Adapedonta; family Hiatellidae; genus Cyrtodaria; species Cyrtodaria siliqua. Next base: position 48,622 of record JAWPHD010011334.1, read on the forward strand.
GTCGTAAGTATAATAGACCAATACTAAAATTAACTAAATTTAGCATATTGTTATGTTCGTACGTGTATGAAAATTACAAAGACATCTGAGTTACATTCTGGAAACAAAAAATATTATCAATTTCAAGGTCATTTCCATGGAAATGCAACGTACCGGTACATAGTAAAAAGGGGCTCCCTTTACCACTTGCTATAGATTGATACGTGTATGGAGTTTCCGAAGTATGTCACTTAGGATATTGTTATTCTTCAGAAACAAAGTTTGACAAGTTTTGTAATAATTTTTTATTGAAATGTGTATATTGTCACCTTGACCATTAACCTATGGCTTTCAAAATTCAAACATATCTTCAATGAGTGCAGACACCTATGTCACAAAGCTCTGTATACAAACATTGCACACAAACAAAAATCTATATTTAGCAACTGTGACCTTGACCTCTGAACTAGTGTCCTCAAAATCAAAGGTATCATCCTTGAATGCAAATAAATCTGGTTATAATCCATCCAGTATGTATACCAGAAGATAATTTTATTTTCCTCGGAAATGAAAAAATATATTTTTAACAAATTTGACTTTGACCTTTACGTGACTTCAGAAAAGATATTGCATGGTAACAAAATTATGTTTAACAAATGTGACCTTGACCTCGGAATGACTTTCCTTAAGTATAGGCACTCATGTTTTGTTAAGGGTCATCTACTATGAAGGAAAATATCACACAGAAACAAAAAATATGATAGACCGGAGAACCTGACAGTTGACCCAGGCAGACACAAAACATGAGCAGGACAAACACTAGACGCCAGTGCAACATCTTTGCAGTGGCATTACAGTATGTAACTTAAAAGTGAATTAAACAAAATTTCTGAACATGCACACATTTTCTGTAGAATTTGTGACATGCATGTTACAAAATATCAGATACGACTTGCCTTTGCTTTTTCCTAGTATTTTAAAATGCATGGAAACAAAATCACATATCAACAAAATCACATATCACTGAATCTGTCTACCGTATTGAATATTAAACATTGGATACATTGTGCACCATAGTAGAATTCCATATATTGCAATGCTAAATCTAGATATTCATGAATTATGTAATATAACAGACTGGACAAAGCAGCCGGATTTTATAAAACTTGTTTAACCCATAATTATGTTCATTCTGTACTTTGTAGTTACTCCCTGTGATATCAAAATAAAATGATAAGAACTCAAGAAAAGCTAGTGTCTTTTTTCCTGTATAATTGCTAGAAATGAGTAGAGCTAGATTGAGTAGAGCTAGAGTGAGTAGAGCAAAGCAGAGAATGTTATACATTTTATTAAATTTTTATTCCCAAATGATTAGGACTTCTCTCAGAAAGAAAATTCATAATTTCACATTTTTTTTCTAACTCTGGAAGAGTTTTTAGCTACCACTGAAATAAGTTAACTTTACAGACATTTTTCAGAATTCATGAACTTCCTACCAATAGACAGGCCAGATAACAGTCTTAATCAGAAGAGAAGATCACACAGCGATACAAAATATATATTCAAAGTGGAATATTTTACTCATTGAAAGGTATATTTTTTCACCTGTTCACATCCACTCAAATAAAAAGGATAAGAAAAAATGCCTTCCAATGAAAAAATTCCCCAAAATCGAACCTATTCGTTAATTATTTTTATGAACAATTATAGTTACCATATAATTCCTAATAAACGCCGCTCCCCAAATAAACGCCCCACCCCTTATAAATGCCCCCCCCCACCCACCCACATCATTTTTTCAGAATTGATTTTCTTAAAACTGACCAAAAGATGCAAGTTAATCTGCTTCATATACAATGGAACACACAAAATCACTAGAAAACTTAAAGCCCGATGCAATTGATTGATTGACATGCAGACTTTGGTTTTCTTGGTAAAGAAAATCATTAAGTTATGTCTGATTTAAAAGTTAAATTAGGTATTTTGGTCTCAAATAAACGCACCCCCTTTTTAAAAATGTTACGCCCACCTGAACTACCTTATAAGTGATATTCCAACACAGCAATCATATAATCATACATTTTCATGTAGAGATAGATACCTACTGAAATGTCTTACATTGTTCAGTGTCGACCCCCCCCCCCCCAATATTTGCCTTATAAGGCCACACAAAATTAATTACCTCATTCTCAGGCCACTTTTTCTGGGTGGGCGCATTTTTTTTTACAATTTTACAGTGGTCAACAGACACGCGGGCGATTTTTTTTTATCCAAACTTTAATTCCAATTCAATGTATTGATGCAAAATATCTCGAAATACATGTACAATAACCATTTGGATCAGCACATCTCTACTGTCGATCATTACCTTATCATTTCTTCCCGACTTATGCTTCTTTCAATCACAATAAGCATTAATGCATGGTGTTGTGAGACTTTGTCGATTAGACGCTTGAATAAATCGCCTGTTCTGTAGCACCTACTAGTTCCAAGCGTCTCAAGCGTCTGACTCCTAGATTGGTACCCGTACGACTGCAACACTCATAAGCTAGCGAGCAGAGAGACAGATAGTCGGCCGCGCACCAGTCTACCCACAAGGGGATTCCCCTGAGGTAGTTGCATGTAAAAACCGGAACAAACTTGGTTTGCGGAACTTTTTTCGCGAAATTTCGGTATCGCATTTCCAATTTTTATTTTGTTACTTATGAGATAAAATCGGCAATGCTGCACCAAAAAAAGACATGCGGGCGGGCCTGAGAACCAGGTAATTAATTTTTTATGGCCTAAGTGATATTCCAACACAGCAATCATATAATCATACATTTCCATGTAGAGATAGATACTGAAATGTCTTACATCGATCAGTGAGCGCAGTCGGTAGAGCGGCGGATTTGTAACCGGAGGCCCCGGGTTCAATCCTCCGTGGTGCCACTGTGTTCCGTCGGTGTGTTCTTCGGCAAGACACTTTCCCTTAGCCTCGTCCATCGGATGGGGACGTAAACCGGGCAGTCCCATGTATCGGTCTATCGATAATAAGAGTAGGGCAGATTCCCGGATTCCTATGTATCCTTCCCCTCTCTCTGGGGCGGCTCTAAATAACCTATACTGTGTCGATGAGCCGTTAAACAACATTCAGTTCAATTCAATTCGTTCAGTGTCTGAACTTTGTCACAACTTTACTTGAATATCTTCTATATGTGAAAATTAACTTTGCATTTTTAACTTAAAAAGACACAGAAGGGCTGTAAGGATAGACAAACGACACTTACCATATCAACGTGACCTTTCCTCATTTCCAGGACTCCGAGGTTATTGTAAGCCTCAGCATGATCGTTGTTGTTGGACAGGGCTAATCTAAAACATTGATACGCTAATATCATGTCTCCTATACCCTGAAATGTATAAAAACAAGTTTTCATAATCAGTGTATCATTTATGTCCTGCCACCTGTACGCTAAAATGTACCACATCAGTGCCTCATTTATGTTGTGACACCTATACCCTGAATTGTTCAAAATCGGTGATTCATTTATTTGTTTATTTGTGACACCTACCATATACTCTTAAATGTACAAAACCGGTGCATCAAAATTCATTTATGTTGTGACACCTATACCCCGAAATGTACGAAATCAGTGCATCAGTTATGTCATTTCACCTATACCCTGAAATGTACGAAATCAGTGCAGGGCTCTGGAAATATTTTGAAAATCCACTTGCCCAGGGCAAGTGGATTTTTAAAATCCACTTGCCCTGTTCAAAATCCACTTGCCCTGTCCAAAATGTCACTTGCCCCAAATTCAAAAGTCACTTGCCCCAAAATCAAGCCTTTGTCAACGTACCAAACTTTTCAGACGTTGCGCGCCACCGACGTATCCATGGTGGGTAGTAGATTATGTTTAGGGCTGGATTTCACTGGAGAATCACGAGAAATAGATCCATTTTCAGATTGGCTGGGAGAACACAAATCAACACCATCACTACTCTCCTTAAATCCAAGTTCACTGTCAGACTGACCACCAGAATCACACAAATCAACATTTCTAAGATCACCAGGTGTATTTTCCTCAGTAATTTTAGACACATGTTTAGATTTTGTCCTTACAAGGAACGTAATAGAGACATGGTTAATTTGTAACTTTTTTTGTTAGATTGTTGAAATAATGAAGGATCATTTATTAAATACTGCATCATGTAATTACCCACAGGAATCAATAAACCACATTGACTATCCACTACTAGTATATTAAAATATATTTTTATATACATGCGGGGACCTACATATGGGGATACTGTACTATGTTTACAATACGTCCGATTCCTATGAATTACCATAACTCATGAATATCAAAAGAAACAATGACCCCATTACACACATTTCCAAACCGCCTTTGATTACATCATCAATTTTACATCAACATTCGTGAATGTGTTTTCAAACGTTTCCCTTTATAGTAACTGCAAACAAAACATCTGCCTACTCAGCTTTAATCGTCAACGCCAGGCCACAAATAAAGTGATAATCGTGTTACCAAATGTGCCAAACAAAATACAAACTCGCAAACAAAGTTGGTATAATAATATGTGTCAAAATAACTTCAATAAAGCAACCCGCTGCATTCACATACCTTCCTTAATTAGTGCCAGTAATTAATTTCTACTTTATTTGTGTATAGTACACTACTTGCCGTAATCTTTAATAAATTGCTGTTTGTTTACAATTTTCCAATGACCCGCGTTTCACCTTTTACACAGCTATAAGTACTTGGCGGACTGATCAGTGTGTATTCATTACCTTTTCCGATAACATTCAGCGTCAATACACAATATGCGTTGCATAAAATCTTGGTGCGGTTATACTCTTCAAACATAATTCGAAAGTTCGGCTAAACATATGATTTATGTTGCGCGTAAAATAATGCATAACAGAAGTCTACAAACTTTACAATGGTTACGTTTTATCGATTATAATTGGATTAATTTGATTATAATTGGATTAATTTTTGGGATGGTCTTATCATGTAAGTAGAGAACACACTTCAGTATAAATAGGGAGATGAATATTATTAATGCTATCGGCGCATGGACATTTTTGATTGGCACCTCAAACTTGCCTCGGCCAATCAGGTTTTGACAAACTGTCAAAGTGGGAGGGATTTCTTAATTACCGCTCGCGGCGAAAGCGATGGGTTCGTAATCGGCACACTTTATGATAATCATTTGATTTTTTGTCTAAAACGGAAACGTCCAGTCGGGCAAGTGTCGGACAACCAGATTTGCGAAGGACACCTGCCCGCACCCAAATTCCACTTGCCCGGGGCGTCGGGCAACCATATTTCCGGAGCCCTGCAGTGCATCAGTTATGTCATTTCACCTATACTCGGAAATGTACGAAATCAGTGCATCAGTTATGTAATTTCACCTATACCCTGAAATGTACGAAATCAGTGCTTCATTTATGTTGTGACACCTTTGCCCTGACATGATCAATAAGAACTTCTTAAAATCGGTGCATCATTAATTATAACTCTTGGAGATTTTTTTAGCACAAATTCATATTAAAATCAAATTCAAATTAAAATCATCTGTTTGTGGATACTTGACATGTCTCCAAGCAATACACGAAGTTATCAGAATTAACAAGCAAACCAAGTATCAGAGAAAAAAAATAAAATCAACTGAAATCGATGACGGAAGCAAAGAAAAAGATTATTTGTAAGAAAATATAATAATTAAAGTCTCTATCCCGCCAACAACAGCCAAAATAACAACATTTCTAAACCTACTGATGACAAAGTATATATATATATATAACAGACATATTTTGAGAATCCAATCTCTATAGACACAATACAAACGGCTCTAACCAGCCAGACCAAATCTAAACCTTGAGCGTTGAATTGAGAGTTACCAACTCATAATTCATTTTAAGCATATTTAATCATGGGTATTTTAAGAAGTCGTGAAAAACACTATACTTTTATCAGCACATATACATTATTATATGACCTGAAAACACATAGACAGTGTTTTGATAAACGTTTTTTTGCTGTTATTTAGTGGCTTTGTTTCTTAACATCCTGCTTCAATGCTAATTGATGAACGTGTGAATAAATAAGTGACCCAGTGATTCGTGAACTTTGGCGAAAAAAAACTGATCCGCAGTAACCACTAGGTGGCGGGATTGAGGTTATCTTTCATTCTTAATTGTGCACTTACATATGACTGTGGGACTACAAACCTTAGGATAACACACAAATTACTTTATTTAAATCTTTTTAATGAGTTTCGACTCTCGGTGATGAATTCTAAGCCCATGTCATGATAATTAACAAGTTGCTGTAAGATAAAATTAAATTAATTTACGAGACCAACCTTTTCCTTTTTAAATATTTATAATGAATTTGAGTTGATCAATGGAATAAATGTCTAACATGGACATAAAAGTGTCTGGAAGTATGCTTAATACTTCTTCTACTTGCATGAGTGTTCCAAAGATCTGAATCGATACTAAATCAAGAAGAGCTGTTTATGAGTCATCCGTCGGCATGACAATTACTAATTGACAGGGTACTTCAAAGTCAAGCACTTGAAGAAACTGAGCCTGAGGCATCAAATAAGATAACAAAATTGAATGGATTAATCCATTACCATAAAGTGTTAATTTCTATTAACTGATTTTTTTTTTATTTAGCAAAGATACATAAAATTTTGGTTTGTCTTAAAATAAAAATGATTGCATGCAATATATTAATTTTGTCCTTCAAAGAATTTCTAATGACCTTCACTAAAACACAAAAAATTGCCAATTTGTTCACCACAATGAGCAAAAATATCAAACTCTTACTGTGTTTTTCTCCAGAATGAACCTGCTCATTTAACATTGACTGTGTTCTTCACCAAAATGAGCAAACATATCAATCTCTTACTGTGTTTTTCTCCAGAATGAAACTGCTCATTTAACATTGACTGTGTTCTTCACCAAAATGAGCAAACATATCAAACTCTCACTGTGTTTTTCCCCAGGATGTACCTGCTCATTTAACACAGACTGTGTTTTTTCACCACAATGAGCAAAAATATCAAACTGTTACTTTTCCCTAGTATGAACCTGCCCATTTAACATCGCCTCTGTTTTTTCATCAGAATGAGCAAAACTATCAAACTCTTACTGTGCTTTTCATCAGGATGAGCACAAATATTAAACACTGAAAGTGTTTTTGACCAGAATGAGCCAAAAAAAAGTGTATGAGCACATATATTTAACCAGAATGAGCACATATATTTTCACCGACTGTATTTTTCACAAGGATGAGCACAACAATAGGTAACACTAATTGTTCTTTCACGATTCACCCTTTCCACCACCTCCACGCCCCCCGCAATTTCAAAAAATCACTTTAAGGTAAATCCTAGGCATCATCCAGAAAATATACAATACTGGTAGTTGGCACCTGGACGTTTTGATTGTAGTTATGTTAGCATGTTATGTTCAACTCACCATCTCAGTGGCTGAGGAAGTAACGACGTTGCGTTGTAAACCTTCTCAACTCTCACCGCTGTGGGTTCGAATTCCACTGGGAGCTCGACTTGTAAGTGAGGAAGTCTTGATTCTTATGGATGGCGGGAGTAGTACAGTACTGGTTCTACCCAGGAAAAGTGGGTGGTCTGCCTCCACCACAAAAAAATCCACCGTAATTATATAACCTAACATGTGTTGAATATGAAGTAAAACACCATACAAACCAACAAACAAACAATCAACTCTCAATCTGGAGAACACAGGTTCTAGCAGCAAACAATTCTTTGGTATGCCCTTAGGCAAGACATTTCCCTTAGCCTTGTATGTCAGATGGGCCGTAAAACAGGGTGGTCCAGTGTATCGGAGTCTATCCTCTGAGCATGTTAAAGAACCATAGGAATATTCGGTAGTGAGGGTAGGGCATGGTTCTAGAATTCCTATTTATCCTTCCCCTCTCACTGGGGTGGCTCGGAACAACCTTAACAATGTGTGTAAAATCAATACAAGAAAACTCAGAAATAAGAGGTAAACCAGTGCTCCAGATAAGCTTTCCCCACAATGCATGTTGTACCAATGAAGAAAAATTACATTAGGCCATAATAAATTAATTGCTAGTTTATCATCCAAATTTATTTCAAAATAGGGCTTGGGGTGAAATTTTATTTTTATTTTTTATTTTATATGACAAATGGAATATTGCACAAGGTTGCCTCGGCACAAGGCAAAAATAGTAACACATACTACTGGAAGGCAGTTCCAAGATAGAAAAAACATTTGTAATAGTGTTTTATACTTTCAGGCACATATTAATTTAAAAAATTAAACATTTTCAGATGTTAAGAAAAAATTCTTGTATAAATAATACAAAATATTTCAACTGCAACAGAGAATAGTATTTTTTATTAATTTTTTGGATCATATTTTTTTGAAGATTTTTTTTTTCTTGAAGAAATAAAAATTGTCGGGCGGCATAAAAACCCGGGACGGGCAGGGATGATAATCTAGCAATTAATTTATTATGGCTTTGTGTATTTACATTAACAAATGTGTATTCTTAAAAACAAGTTTTGGTCAAAGCATTAATGTAAAGATTTCTCTTAGTCATTACATTCAACTGTAAATGGCATTGATTTGTGTCAAACAGCCGACAAAAAAGGCTGATTTTTTCCCCTTGCAAGCATCTACTAGTACCTGCTGGTGGCACTTGATCATCATTCAGTACCTCAAACTTCAGTAAGCATCTACAGAGTATGACTGGGCACACTCATTTTTCTAAGCTACAGTATTGGGTTCTCATTGGCATTATTTGAACGTTGTTTAAGTGAAAGTTTGTAAAACATTTAATACTAGTAACTAAAAACAATGGAGTTTACATTTTGCTGATATGACTGTCAAGTCCATTCATTTAAAAACAAAACAACATAGTATATAAAAACAACAACAACATGTTCACTCAAAAAAGGTAGTTCAAGGTCACTGATAGGACTATGTGTCCAAAAAGATGCACTACCCAAGACGCAACTATGTCAAAATGGAATTGTTTGTCTTCCAAAGATTAAACTATAAACTAAGTTTAAAGCATCTAGTGTATAACTAGTTTATGAGATGTAAGAATTAATAAGTAATCTGCCCTTTTCTTGGAGGGTGAAGGTCACATCTACCTTTCATACACCAGTTGCAATGCACTAACGAAGATACAACTATAACCAAACTTTGAAAGGTATAGCCCATACAATTCATGAGAAAATGACCTAAACGCAAAATTTGAATGTACAATTATTAAGTTATCTGCCCTTTTTTTTTAGGGTGAAGGTCACATCCGCATTTCCTATGTCATGTTGTGATGTAATAACCAAGATACAACTATAACCAAACTTTGAAAGGTCGAATGAATACAGTTCTTGAGAAAGTGACCTAAACGCAAAAGTTGAATGTAAACTTATTAAGTTATCTGCCCTTTGCTTGGAGGGTGAAGGTCACATCCGCATTTCCTATGTCATGTTGTGATGTAATAACCAAGATACAACTATAACCAAACTTTGAAAGGTCTAATGAATACAGTTCTTGAGAAAGTGACCTAAATGCAAAAGTTGAATGTAAACTTATTAAGTTATCTGCCCTTTGCTTGGAGGGTGAAGGTCACATCCGCATTTCCTATGTCATGTTGTGATGTAATAACCAAGATACAAATATAACCAAACTTTGAAAGGTCTAATGAATACAGTTCTTGAGAAAGTGACCTAAATGCAAAAGTTGAATGTAAACTTATTAAGTTATCTGCCCTTTGCTTGGAGGGTGAAGGTCACATCCACATTTCCTATGTCATGTTGTGATGTAATAACCAAGATACAACTATAACCAAACTTTGAAAGGTCTAATGAATACAGTTCTTGAGAAAGTGACCTAAACGCAAAAGTTGAATGTAAACTTATTAAGTTATCTGCCCTTTGCTTGGAGGGTGAAGGTCACATCCGCATTTCCTATTTCACACTGCGATGTACTATTCAAGATACAACTGCAAGCATAGTTTGAAAGGTTTAGTGTGAACAGTTCCGGAGAAAATAGCCAAACGAAAAACTAATGTTGCACTGCCGGAAAAGCAACACCTGCTAATATAATAAAGTAAATTACAGTATGTCTCTTTTTTTTCCTCGAAAAAGGCGAGATAAAAACTATTATTGAGAATAACAAAATTTAGAATCAATAATCAATCCTTAATAATTATATTTCTATTGTTAAAAGAAATTAACTATTTATAGAATTTATGAAATGTACATAATTTGATTGGAACTACAGTCTTAAACACAAGATAAATGTGTTTGTTTATCAATTCTTTCACTCTATCGCTCCCACATAACCCACACCTCCTACATTACCCACACACACCTCCCACATTACCCACACACACCTCCCACACACACCTCCCACATTACCCACACCTCCCACATTACCCACACACACCTCCCACATTACCCACACACACCTCCCACATTACCCACACACACCTCCCACATTACCCACACCTCCCACATTACCCACACCTCCCACACCTCCCACATTACCCACAAACACCTCCCACATTACCCACACCTCCCACATTACCCACACACACCTCCCACATTACCCACACACACCTCCCACATTACCCACACACACCTCCCACATTACCCACACCTCCCACATTACCCACACACACCTCCCACATTACCCCACACCTCCCACATTACCCACACACACCTCCCACATTACCCACACACACCTCCCACATTACCCCCACACACCTCCCACATTACCCACACCTCCCATCTTCCTAATAATCATACTCATCCATAAATAGTCTCTATTCAATCATTCAATCAGTGGGCATATCACATGATTAATCAGAGATGATGACCACTACTTGAAATGACCACGAAACCTGACTGACCGATGACCAGTATAGCTAATCACTTTAGGAAGAAGTGTTCTCAAATTAGCAAGACGGTGAAAAATGACATTGATTGGAAATTATAACTTTGTTAAACTGTGATTCACATTAATCAGACGTCAAACAAGCTAGACATCCAACGAATCCTGATATGTGACATCGGGTCTTCCTAAAATAGGACAAATCAGGATTCTTATTATTGGTCATTATTGGCTTTGCTTGACCAATTAGTTGTGGTAAACTGACCCACACAAGTGACCACTTCCCTTGAGCAAGAACAATGAGTCATCACCGGGAGTTGATGCATTCAGCAGAGGCTGCAGAGATCATAAATGTTAAGCTTGACAAAATATTCATATTTGAATAAGAAAATAAGAAAAATAATGTGTTAAAGCTTGGAAAAAAGGCCGACTATAAAAAATTGTTGGTTTGCTGTTTCACTACCTACCCACTAACAAGGGCCTTACCAGAAACTTTTTATAGTAATTCTAGATCAACATATTTTTTTTCTATTACTATCTTTTAAATATATTTCTAAAATTTTGTAATGTTTTTTATGTCTTCAAAAATAAAAAATATATACCTACTCACTAGTGACATCCTTGGTTGGGACGTGGAAACAGACTATTTTATTAAGGATGGCCTGACAGAAGGTACTATACATTTTTGACATTGAAAAAAAAAGCCCATTTTTTAAATTCTATTCATTATAGGAAAATTGTGACTATTTAGGTTTATGAAAGTCAATATGTGAATACTTACAAGGGCTACATGGCCAATATTAAACCAGACATCGGATACAGTTACTTCATCCGCCAGGGCTAGTGCCCTCTCAAAACATGTAAGCGTCATATCATACTGCTGGGCATAGAAACAACAAAGACCCAGGTTGTTAAACAGCTCTGTGTTGTATACACCCATCTGTAGTAAACGCCTGAAACAACATCAAACATATGAATGATTACACTGATGATGATGATGATGATGATGATGATAGGATGATGATGATATAATGATGATGATAATGATGATAATGATGGATGATGATGATTATGATGATTGATGATTATGATGATGATGGTGATGATGATTGCAGCTGATGATGTAGCGATGATAATGATGCTGAGGATGATAACGTGAGGATGATGATGATACGTTGATGATGATAATGATGATTATGATAATGATGGATGATGATGATTATGATGATTGATGATTATGATGATGATGGTGATGACTGCAGCTGATGATGTAGCGATGATAATGATGCTGAGGATGATAACGTGAGGATGATGATGAGGAGGAAGATGGTGATGATGATTGATGATGATGCTGATGGTTGTGGTGATTGAGGTGATTGAGGATGATAATGCTGATGCTGCTGCTGCTGCTGATGGTTGTGGTGATGATGATGATGATAATTGATGACGATGACGATTCTGATGATGATGATATAATGATGATTTTGATGATGATGATGATATGATGATTTTGATGATGATGATGATATGATGATAATAATTTTGATGATGATGATATGAGGATGATGATGATAATGGTTACCAAGATGCTGATGAGGAAGAAGGAGGACCATAATATTTGGCGTTATATGTTGGTGAGATAAGTTGCAAGGTACAGTTTGTAAGGACTACTTCCTATCCCTTGAGCGATGCAAACCTACCAGGTTTATACCTAACTAACATATCATATATCCCGATACCCCTGAATTCATATATGTATTTTCCCCATCACTAAGAGGTTTCAACCATTTACCCAAAGATATTGATACGGTTGCTAGGAAATCAATAAGCCTTCAATGGTGTCTTATTTTGAAAACACAAATGCAGTCGGGGTACCAGAATGAAAATAGATTACATAAAATGTTAGGGCTGAAAGCTAGCCCGTAACAAAACAAAAACAAAAAACAAACTTGAAGTGTCGCTGGAGGCGGACAAATACCCACCACTGGCAACTTGTTGGGGGTGGGTAAACATACATGGACATTATATTATGGAGAAAAAGTCCGGACAATAATTTTCTATTTGACTACCAAGTACGAAACGCACTAAAAATACAAAGGGCCATAACTCAGTGGAAAATTATCGAACCTGAACATCACGACAATATGCGCATCTCCACTTGATATTGATGCTTTGTAGCAAGTTTCACAATATTATAACATGGAGTTTTAGAGAAATAGCCCGAACAAGAATTTTCTATTTGACTATCAAGTATGAAATGCATTAAAAATACAAAGGGCCATAACTCAATGGAAAATTAAGTAACTGGAATGTCATGACAGTATGCACATCTCCACTTGATATTGATACTTCCTAGCAAGTTTCAATAAATTCTAACGAGGAGTTTTAGAGAAATAGCATGGACAAGAATTTTCTATTTGACTACCATTAAAAATACAAAGGGCCATAACTCAGTGGAAAATTATTGAACCGGAACGTCAAGACAGTATGCACATCTCCACTTGATATTGATACTTCCTAGCAAGTTTCAACAAATTCTAATGAGTTTTAGAGAAATAGCCCGGACAAGTATTTTGTATTATATATATATATATTAGAAATACAAGGGGCAATAACTCCGTGGAAAATTATCGAACCAGAACATCATGACAACATGTGCATCTCCACTTGATATTGATGCTTTGTAGCAAGTTTCACAAAATTAAAACATCGGGTTTTAGAGAAATAGCCCGAACAAGAATTTTCTATTTGACTACCAAGTATGAAATGCATTAAAAATACAAAAGGCCATTAACTCAGTGGAAAATTACTGAACCGGATCATATATATATATATATATATATATATTAGAAATACAAAGGGCCATAACTCAGTAAAAAATTATCGAACCAGAACGTCATGATAGTAAACGCATGTCCACTTGATATTGATACTTCCTAGCAAGATTCGCAAAATTCTATGAAGGCGTTATTGAGAAATAGCCCGGACAAGAATTGCGCCTACTGACAGATATTAGAAATACAAAGGGCCATAACTCAGTGGAAAATTATCGAACCGGAACGTCATGACAGTATGCGCATGTCCACTTGATATTGATGCTTTCTAGCAAGTTTCACGATATTATAACATGGAGTTTTAGAGAAATAGCCCGAACAAGAATTTTCTATTTGACTATCAAGTATGAAATGCATTCAAAATACAAAGGGCCATAACTCAATGGAAAATTAAGTAACTGGAATGTCATGACAGTATGCACATCTCCACTTGATATTGATACTTCCTAGCAAGTTTCAATAAATTCTAACAAGGAGTTTTAGAGAAATAGCATGGACAAACAATTTCTATTTGACTACCATTAAAAATACAAAGGGCCATAACTCAGTGGAAAATTATTGAACTGGAATGTCATGACAGTATGCATATCTCCACTTGATATTGATACTTCCTAACAAGTTTCAATAAATTCTAACAAGGAGTTTTAGAGAAATAGCATGGACAAGAATTTTCTATTTGACTACCATTAAAAATACAAAGGGCCATAACTCAGTGGAAAATTATTGAACCAGAACGTCAAGACAGTATGCACATCTCCACTTGATATTGATACTTCCTAGCAAGTTTCAATAAATTCTAAGGAGTTTCAGAGAAATAGCACGGACAAGTATTTTGTATTATATATATATGTATATTAGAAATACAAGGGGCCATAACTCAGTGGAAAATTATCGAACCAGAACATCATGACAACATATGCATCTCCACTTGATATTGATGCTTTGTAGCAAGTTTCACGAAATTAAAACATCGGGTTTTAGAGAAATAGCCCGAACAAGAATTTTCTATTTGACTACCAAGTATGAAATGCATTAAAAATACAAAAGGCCATAACTCAGTGGAAAATTACTGAACCGGAACGTCTAATAGTAAACGCATGTCCACTTGATATTGATACTTCCTAGCAAGTTTCGCAAAATTCTATGAAGGAGTTATTAAGAAATAGCCCGGACAAGAATTGCGTCTACAGACAGATATTAGAAATACAAAGGGCCATAACTCAGTGGAAAATTATCGACCCGAAACGTCATGACAGTATGCGCATGTCCACTTGATATTGATGCTTTGTAGCAAGTTTCACGAAATTATAACATGGAGTTTTAGAGAAATAGCCCAAACAAGAATTTTCTATTTGACCATCAAGTATGAAATGCATTAAAAATACAAAGGGCCATAACTCAATGGAAAATTAAGTAACTGGAATGTCATGATAGTATGCACATCTCCACTTGATATTGATACTTCCTAGCAAGTTTCAATAAATTCTAAGAAGTAGTTTTAGAGAAATAGCATGGATTTTCTATTTGACTATCATTAAAAATACAAAGGGCCATAACTCAGTGAAAAATTATTGAACTGGAATGTCATGATAGTATGCATATCTCCACTTGATATTGATACTTCCTAGCAAGTTTCAATAAATTCTAACAAGGAGTTTTAGAGAAATAGCCTGGACAAGAATTTTCTATTTGAGTACCATTAAAAATACAAAGGGCCATAACTCAGTGGAAAATTATTGAACCGGAACGTCAAGACAGTATGCACATCTCCACTTGATATTGATACTTCCTAGCAAGTTTCAATAAATTCTAAGGAGTTTTAGAGAAATAGCCCGGACAAGTATTTTGTATTATATATATATATATTAGAAATACAAGGGGCCATAACTCAGTGGAAAATTATCGAACCAGAACATCATGACAACATGTGCATCTCCACTTGATATTGATGCTTTGTAGCAAGTTTCACGAAATTAAAACATCGGGTTTTAGAGAAATAGCCCGAACAAGAATTTTCTATTTGACTACCAAGTATGAAATGCATTAAAAATACAAAAG
Source organism: Cyrtodaria siliqua (assembly GCA_037043455.1). Taxonomy (NCBI): domain Eukaryota; kingdom Metazoa; phylum Mollusca; class Bivalvia; order Adapedonta; family Hiatellidae; genus Cyrtodaria; species Cyrtodaria siliqua. The sequence goes on from JAWPHD010011334.1 coordinate 64,423, forward strand.
GCCATATATGAACCGGAACGTCATAACAGTATGCACATCTCCACTTAAATATCGTATTTTATATATATATAATATATATATATATATATATATATATATTTTAGAAATACAAAGGGCCATAACTCAGTAAAAAATTATCGAACCAGAACGTCATGATAGTAAACGCATGTCCACTTGATATTGATACTTCCTAGCAAGTTTCGCAAAATTCTATGAAGGAGTTATTGAGAAATAGCCCAGACAAGAATTGCGTCTACGGTCAGATATAATAAATACAAAGGGCCATAACTCAGTGGAAAATTATCGAACTGGAACGTCATGACAGTATGCACATGTCCACTCGATATTGATACTTCCTAGCAAGTTTTGAGAAATTCTAAGAAGGAGTTACTGAGAAATAGCCGAGACAAGAATTGTGTCTATGGACGGACGGACAAGGTGATTCCAGTATACACCCCCCCACTTTGCGAGGGGTATAAAAATCAACATGATATACTCCTCAAGAACTATGTACTGCTATTTCCTAGTTTTATGACTTAAGTATGTTCAGTCAACTCATTTGATGAGATTAAGCCAAATTTAGACTTTTAACAAATCGTAATCTTCAAGTGTTCAATCCGTTCAACCTCTCCTATATCATCATTTGATTTTTTTTCCCAGGTTCTCTCCAAGGGAAATGACAAATGAAATGTTGGGACTGATTTATGCAGGCACCGATTATAAACCATTTACCCAAGTTCTTTCTCCTAGGGAAATGTCAACTTAAAACGACTGATAATGAGGCGCACATCTCGGTTATCTCCATAAAAGAGATGGTGTAGTGTAATATGATATAAAACTTTGTACTAAAGTTGCTTTTTTAAAAATGTAAACAGACCCAGAACAATGACTGTTTACTACAAATACAATCAAACCTGCTTTAAGAGACTACCTGCTTTAACTTTAAGAGATCACCTGCTTTACACCATTTCAGTTCCCAGTTGTAATTCTTTAAATTAAAATTCACCTGTACTAAGAGACCATCCATATTAAGAGACCACATGTGTTAAGAGACCACCTGTGTTTAGAGACCAATCATATTGAGACCACCTGTGTTAAGAGACCACTCATATTGAGACTACCTAGCTGTGTTAAGAGACAAAATAAGAGACCACATGTGTCAAGAGATCACCTGTATTAACATACCACCTGTATTAAGAGACCACATGTATTAAGAGATCAGCTGTATTAAGAGACCACCTGTATTAAGAGACCATCTGTATTAAGATATCACCTGTATTAAGATATCCCTTGTATTAAAAGACCATTATTGCTCTTCCCTTTAGTGGTCCCTTAATACATATTTGACTGTATCAACAATTAAAATTGAGCATGTAAAAAACTAGCATGTTTCAACACCTCTTGACTAAATGCTTGGGTTTCAAGCATATCAAAGTAAACCGTAACAAAATCATCATTTCCCTCTGAGGTTGCCTGCTATAACGTTGTTTATTATTAACTTAACTACATAAGCCATGTTTAACTAAAAACTCTACACAAAATACGACGCAAACTCGGCCAATACAAACCAAAAGTCGGGCCAATATGAAAAAACAAGGCCAATATGAAAAAACAAGACCAATATGAAGGAACAAGGCCAATATGAAGGAACAAGGACAATATGAAGGAACAAGGCCAATATGAAGAAACATGTCAATATGAAGGAACAAGGCCAATATGAAGGAACGGACCAATATGAAGGAACAAGGCCAATATGAAGGAACAGGCCAATATGAAGGAACATGTCAATATGAAGGAACATGTCAATATGAAGGAACAATACCTATATGAAGGAACAAGGCCAATATGAAGGAACATGTCAATATGAAGGAACATGTCAATATGAAGGAACAAGGCCAATATGAAGGAACAATGCCAATATGAAGGAACAAGGCCAATATGAAGGAACATGTAAATATGAAGGAACAATGTCAATATGAAGGAACAAGACCAATATGAAGGAACAATGTCAATATGAAGGAACATGTCAATATGAAGGAACAATACCAATATGAAGGAACATGTCAATATGAAGGAACAAGACCAATATGAAGGAACAATACCAATATGAAGGAACAAGGCCAATATGAAGGAGTAAGAGCAATATGAAGGAACAAGACCAATATGAAGGAACATGTCAATATGAAGGAACATGTCAATATGAAGGAACATGTCAATATGAAGGAACAAGGCCAATAGGAAGGAACAAGACCAATATGAGGGAACATGCCAATAAAAGCTTTAAGTGACGTCATTCCCACGTTTTAAGTAACATAAATGAAATTAACGCAACTATATATAAATACAAACTATACCAAAATAATTGTATTTACATAAAATACTACTGTAGCAGAAGTTAATTGATAAAATTGCCCTTAATTAATTGTTTTCATATTGTCCGAGTAATTGGTCCTTGGACTGTCATATTGGCCTGAGCTTTTGGTCTTGGTCCAATATGACAGGCCTTGGATCAATATAAAATCACTAAATTAATAACATCATAGTATGTTTGTGGAATTCTATATTAGTTCAAGTTTTACAAGGCTGCTGCTACAATTTGCAAACACACTTTGCAACACTTCAAGTATTTATTTCAAGAGCAGAAAAAATATGTGAACATATGGTGGATATTGATAGCAATTGATTCAAGTAGGATCCTCATAAAACATTTGTGTACAGCAGAACACTTTAACTGCAAATAAGCAGCAGGGGATTGGCTACCGTAAACATAATATAACACAATTAGGCCTTGACATGGAAAACTAAAAACAAACACAAATGTACAAGATAAAAACTGATAATCTGTTTATTTGTATTCTAATGCAACACTAGTTCTTTAAGTGGATTATTTGTTCAACTGGTGGCAGATTGTACATTCTTCCTCAGCTGACATTAACTTTAGGGTTAACAGTATTTAAAATTTTGAATTATGGTAAGGCCAAAAAAAAAGAAGGTCTGTTTCTGGTCTTTTTGCCCAAAAAATTAGGGTAGGTCGGTAGGAAAATCTTTCTTTTTTTTTTGGTAGGAAAATCAGAAACAAACCTCTTTTTTTTTGGCCTAAGGTATATCAGTTGTTTAATCATACATTTTATTAAATATGTTGCATTTAATGAGTGGCTAAACACAATTTGTCACTGTTTACTGAGTGATATACTGTCGCAAATTTACCTTTTTCTTACATAGTTCATTGTTTTCCACAGTTTAACCAGTGCATGCATCAAAATAAAAATAAAAGACATGTTTTTGTCATTTCACTGATTTGCAATTGGTTATGTACTTTTTAATTGTTGCACATTTGCTTTTATAACTTATTGGATTACAAGACTTTTACTAAAGTGTGTTAGAAATTCCTTGACATAAGCTTACACTGCCAGTGACTGGAAATCCAGCATCTATACATGTATTTAATGTGGGGCTGGATAATAGCCATGGAAGTAGGTCTGTAAATCCATGATTTGAATTGTTGTGTAATGACTTGTCGACTCTAACTTGGTACAGAGTGGGTGGGCGTTTAAATGTACAAAACCCAGATAAATCATTCAATTATCAACTTGCAAAAAAATAGATTCTGATAAATTTGATGCACTGCTTCAATATTTGTGGCTATCACATGTTGCAATTAAAATATAAGGGAGATAACTACCCTGTCTTTTATATCAGAATTCAGGTAAGAGTTTTCCATCTCACGTGCTCACCAGTTGAAAGTCGAGTGCTCACATAAAACTCAACACAGATGGCTGTGGTCTGATTTATCACATTAAATGTGAAGTCACAACACAGATATCTGTGGTCCGATTTATCACATTAAATGTGAAGTCACAACACAGATATCTGTGGTCCGATTTATCACATTAAATGTGAAGTCACAACACAGATATCTGTGGTCCGATTTATCACATTAAATGTGAAGTCACAACACAGATATCTGTGGTCTAATTTATCACATTAAATGTGAAGTCACAACACAGATATCTGTGGTCCGATTTATCATATTAAATGTGAAGTCACAACATAGATATCTGTGGTCTGATTTATCACATTAAATGTGAAGTCACAACATAGATATCTGTGGTCCGATTTATCACATTAAATGTGAAGTCACAACACAGATATCTGTGGTCTGATTTATCATATTAAATGTGAAGTCACAACACAGATATCTGTGGTCTGATTTATCACATTAAATGTGAAGTCACAACATAGATATCTGTGGTCTGATTTATCATATTAAATGTGAAGTCACAACACAGATATCTGTGGTCCGATTTATCACATTAAATGTGAAGTCACAACACAGATATCTGTGGTCCGATTTATCACATTAAATGTGAAGTCACAACACAGATATCTGTGGTCCGATTTATCACATTAAATGTGAAGTCACAACACAGATATCTGTGGTCAGATTTATCACATTAAATGTGAAGTCACAACACAGATATCTGTGGTCCGATTTATCACATTAAATGTGAAGTCACAACACAGATATCTGTGGTCCGATTTATCACATTAAATGTGAAGTCACAACACAGATATCTGTGGTCCGATTTATCACATTAAATGTGAAGTCACAACACAGATATCTGTGGTCCGATTTATCACATTAAATGTGAAGTCACAACACAGATATCTGTGGTCCGATTTATCACATTAAATGTGAAGTCACAACACAGATATCTGTGGTCCGATTTATCACATTAAATGTGAAGTCACAACACAGATATCTGTGGTCTGATTTATCACATTAAATGTCGGAATGGTATACTGCTTGTTTATGTTAGCTATGTACCTCAGTAGACTTCATGTTGTTGTAATGACATGTAGGATGGAAACAAAAAGACCAATGGCCGTAATATGTTTTGATTCCCTATAGCCTATCCTTTACACTATGTCTGCCCATCTTCAGTTGGTAGGAATGATATTTTTTAAGTTTCATTGCAATCAGCACAAATGCTTGTTAAAGAGGAGATGAGCACATTAGCTTATTTTCAGTGAAATTTAATGTTCAAGGGGACAGAATTCCGGTAAAAAAGTCTCAGTCCAAATTCCTTTGAGTACGGTATGAGTATGGTATGTCTTCATTTGGAGATGATGATATATGTTATGTTTCATTGCAGTTGGCACAAAGGCCTGGAAGAAGTTGTGCACACAAGCTTATTTCACAGACGAGTGAAATTCAAGATGTTAGTTCTGGTAAAATTAGTCCGATTGTTAATAGTATGCATGTTCAAACAAGGTAATTCCTAAATAGCCCCAATCCTTCAAAGCTGGATATAATAAGTACAATGGTTCTTGAAAACAAGCTGTTCGCTCTATAAGTCTATGTTAAACCCCTGACCCTTGTGGCACTTCCTTATGTGACCCCAGGGTCACCATTTGAACAAACTTGATAGAGGACCATAAGCAAATGCAGCATGAAAAACATCTAGGATTTGTAGATTTTGAGAAGTTTTACAGTTTTCCCTATACTACCATATGTAAAACATGTGACCCCTGGGGTGGGGTCATTTTAATTTATAACCCAAAATCAGCATTTTTTACAAACCAGGTAGAGACCTTATAAGCCAATGCATTATGCCAAATATCAAATGGACAGACGGACGACAGATGAAAAGGAATCCCAATAGGCTTTAGCTCAAAGGTGACTTATTTAAACAAACTTGAAAGTGTAAGGTATAGCGACTGATCATTTCTGGAAGAAAAAAAAAAGAAACTTGTTTGGTGGTTCTTGAAAAAAACAATTAAGGTTTGGGCTAATGATAGTTATGTCTTCTATGTGGCACAGAATCACTGCATTGAAAGTTTAGCCAAAACTGGCAAAGTGGTTTCTGAAGAGACTGAAGAGATGAGAAAGAAACAGTGGTCATTCTGAGCCTTTGGCTCGGGTGAGCGTGCATATAAGCGTTTATTTATCCTAGCTGTATAGCACTGGGCATTTTAGCGAGCAGACCTCGGTTTTAAGTCTCATCCAAAGAACTGGTCAGGTGTGAAATTCTTTTTCAAGTATTTCAAGTAATCAGAATCATTCCAAATTTAGTCCTGACTGGGATAGAATGCATGATCCCTGGATTACTAAACTGAGGTGTAACCATTATACCATAGTGACACCTGCTCTGGTGAGCTAAAAAGATAGTAATGGAAAGGTGTTAAGCGACATAAATTTAAACATACCTGTAAAATTTAAGGGCCACTTCTGGCTGATCTGTATAGAAATGATGTGTGGCTATACATGCTATTGCCTCAACATGCATGTTGTCAAAACTGAGCACATCCTTGTAAAACTTCACAGCATTGTCCATCTCATTTAAACCCTGAAGAAAGAAGTTATGAAAATCAAAAACAGATTTGAAGATTGCAAACAACAGGCCCTCCTCTGGGCATCGCCAATGGCGCCAATGGCGAAAGAAAAAAGAAAATGGCTCTAAATTTCGAACTTTGGCGAAAGTGTTTGGCGACATCGAAATTGCCAAAAAGCCAAACTTGTTTAATTTCTCTGCTGTAATCGGCCTGTTACAAATAGACCTCAACACTAATCACCGTGACGAGTGTACATTGAATGTAGTCTAAAACAACATAACTAACCAATTGACACCTACCACAGCGCGAACACTTAACACAAACAAAGCTGATAACCTTTAGTGTTCCGGTAATTAACTTAATCCCTAAATAACAACTGATGACAGCCATTTTCACCTCAAAGGGTAATCAAGTCTCTCATGCAACACCATGCAACCATAAAATATTACACCACTGAATAATATCTAGCCAATCAGGTTCTAACCAATCAAACACAAATCAACACCTCATTAATTTACATATTTTACATGATTGACCAGATCCACGTGACATTTGTTTTGTTTTTGTTCATTCATAATTTCGAGGTGTCTGAATCTGGATTTCACAAAAAAATGCAAACATTTTACACAAAACACTGGTTTATTAATCAGTTTCTAGGAGGTTTTATGTGTATTTCATTGCCAAAATATGTTTTAATGTATATGGCAGTTCATCTTTTCAAAACAAATTAAAAAAGACGTAAAGATAAGCGAATGTCATGGGTTTTCACGGTTCCGGAAATACGAAAAAACGGCAGGTTCTGAACTTGTTACTGATATAAAGGCCTACCTATACATCTTAAACAATCAAATGAAAGCCTCTATGTATGATTCCTGCTGTCATTAGGTTCAGCTAGTTGATTTAAGCAAACATGCGATGTAGAAACTTTCCAGATATCGGGGGTTCGAAAACATATATATAATTTTTATTAATATTGTTTGGTTTTATTCATTTCATTCCTTGGTGTACCCGATATAAACCAGATCTCTTATTTTCACATTTAAAATACATTTATACATAAAACTCTATATAAGAAATATGGCTTGGGCCATTAGAGCCAAATGGTTCCAATTTGGCTCCAATTTGGCTCCAACTTTTTTCATTTGGCGCAAGTTGTGGCGCAAGAAAAAAATTGGCCAGAGGAGGCCCTGAACAATATAAAACATACATTTCATGCAAAATCTCATAGTTCTTTAGAATATAAATTGTCTGTTCCCACTTTTTTATTTAGCATACGTACCATGTCATCATGGCAGCTATAGGTAACTTAAAGGTTCATACAGCAACCTTAAAGTTTGTTTCATACTTGTTCACGCATCAAAAGAAACCAAACGTCTACAAAAGTGTCTTCTGTCGATGTTCTTCATAAAAAATGACTTTCTTTAAATAGCCAATGTTTCTCTGTTGTTTTGGTCAACTTCTTAACTTAGGTTTGAATTAATATTTTTTTCATGACAACTCAAACTGCACTGACCTCATATATCCTGGCTATTCCGGACAGCAGACTTGTCTCCCCCTGGAACTTTTCGAGACCCTGTTTGTACACATCTATGGCTGTGAGGGGCTGGTCCAGTCTGATATACACCTTACACAGATACAGGTATGTGTCCACCATGTCCTGCTGCTTCAGTGAAGATCTCAACTGCTGTTCCGCATCTCTGTACATACCCAGCCTGAAAAATTATACAAACTTCAAAGTTCACATCTCTGTACACACCCAGTCTGAAAAATCATAAAAACTTAAAAGTTTGCATCTGTGTACACACCCAGCCTGAAAAATCATACAAACTTCAAAGTTCGCATCTCTGCACATACCCAGTCTGAAAAATCTTACAGAATCTCTGCACATACCCAGTCTGAAAAAACATACAGCATCTCTGCACATAAATAGCCTGAAAAATCATACAAACTTCAAAGTTCGCATCTCTGTACACACCCAGCCTGAAAAATCATACAAACTTCAAAGTTCACATCTCTGTACATACCCAGCTTGAAAAATCATACATACTTCACAGTTCACATCTCTGTACACACCCAGCCTGAAAAATCATACAAACTTCAAAGTTCGCATCTCTGTACACACCCAGCCTGAAAAATCATACAAACTTCAAAGTTCACATCTCTGTACATACCCAGCTTGAAAAATCATACATACTTCACAGTTCACATCTCTGTACACACCCAGCCTGAAAAATCATACATACTTCACAGTTCACATCTCTGTACACACCCAGCCTGAAAAATCATACATACTTCACAGTTCACATCTCTGTACATACCCAGCCTGAAAAATCATACATACTTCACAGTTCACATCTCTGCATATACCCAGACTGAAAAAATCTTGCAAACTTCAAAGTTCACATCTCTGTACACACCCAGCCTGAAAAATCATACAAACTTCAAAGTTTACATCTCTGTACACACCCAGCCTGAAAAATCTTGCAAACTTCAAAGCTCACATCTCTGCACACACCCAGACTGAAAAAATCTTGCAAATTCAAAGTTCACATCTCTGTACATACCCAGCCTGAAAAATCATACAAACTTCAAAGTTCACATCTCTGTACACACCCAGCCTGACAAATCATACAAACTTCAAAGTTCACATCTCTGTACATAACCAGCTTGAAAAATCATACAAACTTCAAAGTTCGCATCTCTGTACACACCCAGCCTGAAAAATCATACAAACTTCAAAGTTCACATCTCTGTACATACCCAGCCTGAAAATTCATACAAACTTCAAAGTTCGCATCTCTGTACACACCCAGCCTGAAAAATCATACAAACTTCAAAGTTTGCATCTCTGTACACACCCAGCCTGAAATATCATACAAACTTCAAAGTTCACATCTCTGCACATACCCAGCCTAAAAAATCATACAAACTTCAAAGTTCACATCTCTGTACAAACCCAGCCTGAAAAATCATACATACTTCAAAGTTCACATCTCTGTACATACCCAGACTGAAAAAATCTTACAAACTTCAAAGTTCACATCTCTGCACATACCCAGACTGAAAAATCATACAAACTTCACAGTCATTATTTCTTTACCTACCCAGCCTGAATTTAAACAAGAGGCCCAAGAGGGCCTGTGGACGCTCTACTGGTTAAAGCTATTTAGTTTGTGTATAAGAGGACAAAACTCTGCAAAAAAAAAATCATTCAACTGGAACATGACATGCGCAACAATGCTTGGTACTGATCATCCCTGCCAAGTTTTGCTGAAATCTGAACAGAGATTCAGGAGAACTAGTCTGTACGAAGTTAGTGTATTAAAACCTTTAAAGGATCATAACTCTGCCAAAATTCATTCAACTGCAACACGGTGTTGACATGCACAACTAAGCTTTGTACCGATCATCCCTGAAAAGTTTTGTTGAAATCCGGCCAAGCGTTCAGGAGAAATAGTCCAGACAAAATTTGTGTCTTTAAAGGGCCATAACTCATTCAACAGGAACATGGCGAAGATATGCACAACTAGACCTGGTACTGATCATCCCTTTAAAATTTCGATGAAATCCGGCCAGGGGTTCAGGAGAATTAGTCTAGACAAAGTTGTGTATTAAAACCTTTAAAAGGCCATAACTCCACCAAATCATTCAACCAGAACACGAGACAATATGTACAACTAGGCTTGGTACTGATAATCCCTGCAAAGTTTCGCTGAAATCCGGCCAAATGAAGGTCCTATCATCTTCACGAGGCAAAATACAGCATCTTTGAACTAATTCAAGGGCCATAACTCCAGGTTGGTTTTCAAACTTGTCCAAGATTTTAATGATAGTAACATTCTGGTAAAGTTTGGTAAAGATCCGATGAAAAATGAAGGCCCTAATGTCTTAACGAGTGAAATACAGCATTTTAACTAAATCAAGGGCCATAACTCTGGTGTTACTGGTACGATCTGGCTGGTTGTCAAACTCATCCGGGCTTTCATTTATATCAACAATCGTGTCAAATTTGAAAAAGATCGGATGAAAAATGAAGGCCCTATCGTGTTAGCGAGGCCAAATTATAGCACATTTCAGATAGTGCAAATAGTCCGATCTGGCTGGTTTTCGAACTCGTCGGAGCTTTACTTGATATCAAAAATCTGGTAATGTTTGAAAAAGATCAGATGAAAAATGAAGGCCCTATAGCGTTACGAGGCAAAATATAGCAATTTTAACTAAATCAAGGGCCATAACTCCTGTGTTACTGGTCCGAACTGGCTGGTTTTCAAACTCGTCCTAGCTTTCATTGATATCAACAACTGGTAAAATTTGAAAAAGATTGTATGAAAAATGAAGGCCCTATCGTGTTAATGAGGCCAAATTATAGCATATTATAGAAAATCAAGGGCCACACCTAGAGTGTAAATAGTTCGATCTGGCTGATTTTCGAACTCGTTCAAGCTTTCATTGATATCAACAATCTGGTAAAGTTTAAAAAAGATTGGATGAAAAATGAAGGCCATATCCTGTTAACTATGCAATAGTTAACGGACGGACAAACAACTAAGGTGTAAGCTAAGGTCATATGGCGTGTTTCCAACTTCCATTGATGGAGGAAGACCCCATCTTCCCCGACGAACAATTTTCGTACACAGACGGGCACCTGGGTAGAACATGATGTAGTTCAATTCGGACATTCAAAGTTGTATAAGCTCTGATGGATGCATGTCTAATTTTATTTTCATTGTTATTTTAAAGTGACACAAACACCATCATTAGTAGTTTCTCTATGAATGTACTTGCGTCAATCATGTGAGATCTATCAAGTTCTCATCAAAAGAAGGTAAACTGTACCTGTAGTAACATTTAGCTAGCTGTACTTTCCACCACCAATCTTTAAACTGACATGCCTCTGTCGCCAACGCTGCGAGCTCCAGTGCCTGAAATAAAATATTGTCATACACTGCATCTGGATTCCATGTCAGCAAACGTGACAGATAGCTACCGCAATCATAAAATATTGAGATTTTTAAAAGGATACAAGGCGTAAAGTGGAACGTATAAGAAAAAAACTTGGAAATTACAATATGGTTTAAACCTTACAACCATATAATAAATAAAGAGGCTCAAATGGACCTGAAGTGGTCTGGTACAATGCCTATTGAATGCCTATTGAATGTCCGAATAAAGTTATGTTGTTTCATTTGCAACATCTCGTTCACTTCTTCGAAGCATAATATCATATCTATAAGGTCACCATATTGGTTATGTCATCCTAGCATGGTGCACCTTTGCACTCAAAAGTTATCATCAAAGTTTTGCAATGTCATTTTGCCATTTGCTCCATCTATAATTTAATTACATGAAAGCAGTGATAAAAACCTTCATCTGTATTGTAAATATCAAACATGCAGCAAAATCATACATCAACACAGTCATGTGTCTAATGACCATATTGTTTATATAGCAAAAATGCACTATTTTCAGCCTTGTTGCCTTCTGGCTAATAAAACGTAAAGATTTTGAACGAGCCGATATGCACAAAGGGAATAATCTCGAAGAATGACCGGATTGGCGAGCTTGAACGATTTATGCTGTTTGTTTCCTTGCTGCATACGCTGCTTCGTGATGCTCTAGTTGAATCATTAATAGAGTTAAAACAGAAGGATTAAGGGCTATAATGTGTTTTGACCTTAGGGAATTTAACTTACGCAAACTTCAGTAATTTCACTGTTTTTTCTACTTACATTTCTAACATCATTTTCATGGTGAAATATGTATTCAAACAGAGCTTTGGCGAGATTTGATCTGGCCGAATATTTACTCATGTTGAGTCGGGCTAGGTTTATAAACGGACCATCTGGGTTGGACAGCATTGATGCCTGAAAACAGAAGTATAAGACCAGATAATGTGAGGAGTAGTATTTAGAGCAAAATATATCTTTAGCTTAGAAGTTAAAGATGTTATTTCTCAAATGTGTTGTACATGTATCAGATTACAGTCTGAATTTAATTTTTCAGGTTTAGCTGATGAGCAAAATAACCATGTTCGACAAATAGTCGAGCTTGAAATCTAGAATGAACGCATAGAAAATAGAACATAACGTCAATTATTATTTACATAAATGAGAACTATTATTTACATATTACTATTTACATATGAGAACTACTATTTACATATTACTATTTACATATGAGAACTACCATTTACATATGAGAACTACTATTTACATACGAGAACTACTATTTACAGATTACTATTAACAGATGAGAACTACTATTTACACACATATGAGAAGATCTGGATATTTATCAGAATATCTAAGCAAGGTGACTGTAAACAATCATGGTGACTGTAAACATGTACACTCTCAGCATATTTAAACTTGAAATCTTTATCAAGGACATCGGTTTATCATGCTTAAATTCTATAAATAAAACTAAATGCATACAGTTCCCAGCCTAACGTATCTCCCCGAGGCGCTGGTGACAGGTCTGGCTGTGTGCGCTGTACGAGGGGTCCTGATTGCCTGTTCCATAGTCCCGGGTCGACCTCCCTGAGTACCTGGCCGTGCAAACCCAGTCACTGGCCGTCCAGACTGTGACATTGGTCTGTAAAGAAAAAACATAACTACTTAATCAGTAATAAAACAGCTTAGCAAATTGTATGCCATTGTTTGAAAGTTAAGTCTGTAGTCTTTATATATGAGACAGAAGAAAGAAACATGTTTTATAAATACATTAACCAAAAAAAAAAATGTCTGCCAAAAATGTTTTAATGTCACTTATTATAACTAGGATAACATTGTAGTTAGTGTCATATAAGACAATGAGAACTGGTTAATGCCAGTTACTAATATATCATTATAGCTTTTTTTTTCTAACAGATACCGGTATGCATGATCAGGCCTGCCAAATCTTCGGATAAAATGCGGAATCACAGAAATTTTCAGTACCTCTCTGGATCCCCAGGTTTTATTTTTTTTAACTGGTTAAGCCACTAATGAAGCAAACTGTTTCATGCATTTAAACATATTTTCCATTAATATCAAACAATTTACAAGTATCAGTTTATTGCATAAAAATAATTACAAAACTTAAAGGGACTGGAGGCAATCAGGTAGAATCATGGGTGTCAATCAAAATACGAGTAAAAGCCATTATAATGTGTTTCTGTCGCATCTTCAATGTACATATGCGTTAAACTTGGTCCCATAAAAGAATTGATTAAAATTATTGTTGATGAAATAGTTTGGTCATGAAACTCCACAACTCGGAAGTCGTCGTGTTTTACAGTCCAACCATTTTTATAAATAATAATTCAACCAAACTAATATAAGGCTGATAAAATGATGTGCCCATTTTATATAAAACTGAAGCACATTATGAGGGTTTCTCTTTTATTTGTATTGGCACCAATTACCCTTCAAGACCGCCTCCAGTTTCTTAAATTGTAAAACTTAATTGCAGGCTGAAAATTCCATAGACAGATTTCAGGTATTCGCACACTTTAACCTAAAAAAAACCACTCAGGTATTTTTTTTTAGTTTTTAATGTTTTGGCAGCCTGCATGATACATGTACATCAATCTTCCAATAAACACTGACCTGACACCTTGACTGGTTCCACCTTGACCAGCCCCTGGTTGTCGTAGAGATGTACCTGGTCGAGATACCTGTGCTGTGACATTGTCATCCATCAACATCTCCGCAATACCCTCTTCATCCCAGTCCACCTCATCTACGTAAACCTGCGCAGTTAACGCCCTTGTCTTCAGGGTCCAAGATGCCTAAACATATGGTAAAGCTAGTAGATTGACAGTCAACAACTTTTCATTTAACAACATTAAATAGGCTCATAAAAGATAGTATTTGTGTAAGTACACTAATTTCTCACCAATGCAACCTCCGTATAGCACTGCAGTATTGATGAGAAAGTTTAGATCTCTCAATTGACAGTTTAACACAAAGTATCTGAAGTTACGGAAGTATCGTCAGTAAGGCAAAATAAACTAGAAATGTGTCCATGGGACACGGATACCCCCACTGAAAACAATCAGTATAAAACGTAAATTTGACGAAAAAGGGGCCGTAACTCTGGTAATACTGGGTCGATTTTGACGCCGAATCGACATCACATTTTGACATCATCCTGTAAAGTTTGAAAATAAATGGAGCAAAACTGTTGAATGAGTTATGGCCCTTTGAAGAAACAAAATAGTTCAACATAACATTTGACGGAAAAGGGGCCATAAATCCGTTAATACTGGGTCAATTTTGACACCAAAATGATATGCACATCTTGACATCATAGGTAAGCAGCCTGTAAAGTTTTGAAGCAATAGGTTCAAAACTGTGGGAGGAGACAGACATACAAACTTTTCGACGGAAGGAAGGACGGACGGACATGGCTAACGCTATATGCCCCCTCACCATTCGGTGGTGGATAAAAAATGTTTTTTTGCTTACGATCTGGAAAAAATAGATAGGTTTCTCTTGGTGTTTTTATTTTTGGCAGTCACTGTCATATATTATGTATGGCCCAAAAGTAATACTTTTTTACGAATATTTATTTTTTAGGACATAATTATTTAGTCACAGTATACGGCTATTATGGATATGTGTGTTACAATGCCATTAGTAAATACAAATAGAATATTAAAGATAATTGTAAAAAAAATAATGTAAATTGTATTAGTCCCTATCATCCAGATCATTCATGAGACATCCATACAATGGTCTGGAGTAAAGCTTCTTTAAATATTTGACATCAAAATGAAGCCATACTAAAAAATGGGTATGACAGCTGTTGGTCAACGTCAGTTTGCTGTAAGACACATACCCAATGTCATGATGGCTTAAACATTAAGTAACAATACATACAATGTTATGTAATAAGACTGCCTCAAACAAGGTCGGCAATTATCAATGCAATACATTTACTTTTAAAGATCTTTTAATACTGCAGATTTTATCCATTTATCAGAAACAAAAAATAAAATTAATCGTTTATCTAAAAAGGCCATACAAACATGTCATTGAAACTAATTTTGAACATAATGCATAATGCAAAGTACACTATGATGTTACTTTGTAATCTGAGCCTTCTCTGACCTTACCAGCCCTTTTTACGACTTTGATATTTCATCTGGCTGGGTAACGTCAGAGTATTTAGTAAAAACATAAGGATCTAAGGGAGAAAAGCTACCCTCTTTGTTTTAAGTCAATATACCTAAGAAAGTATGCACTGAATTAACATTTCAAGCATCTAAAGTGATTATCAATATATTTATTTACCTATCTGAACCGAAATATTTGTTATATTAATCTTTTTAAAGCTGTAACGGTCAACCCTTTTCAGACAAAATTAAAAAATATTAAATTTCCTACATTTGTTATTAATTCAGGTCAAGAGTCACAAGATCGTGACCGGTGCGGTGATAAATATTTCCCGCAAAATTTAATAAGACAATTGTGACAAACTTTTCCTTTTGACACTCGCAATTCTCTGAACAACATGCAATTGTTTATCTTTAAATTTTAAATTATACTCCGAGAAGAGTTTGTTCTACTCCTAAAATCCCGACATGTTTTTAGTTGATAGTGGAGGTATTTGATGAGGAGACTATGAATGCCTTCACCGCGTGCGAGAATATCACGGGAATTTAATTAATATGCAAAATGAAAATATGGCTGATATAGTAAATAAAATTGTACTTCAAAACATAAATGCTTTATTGTGTCACTACAAGCGATAAAGGTGCAGTTTTATCATTGCAACTTGGTGTAATAAACATTGATTGATCTGGTAAATTATCATAAAAAATCGACTCCGGTGCCGCAAAGTGCATGACTGTGTGTTTTTTAACTATAGGAGTTCCCGTGACCCTTAAATGCCACTAAAAAGAGAAGGGGAAAAAAGGCTTTTATGGAAAAAGCTTTTTATGCCATAATGGTCAGAGAAGGCTCAGATTGACTTTGATGTTGGAGCCAAAACGGCATCAAATTATAGTCAGATTTGAAGTTTACCACCACAAGTTTAGGTCGAAGATGTTCATGAACAGCGAGTTTATATGATCGATACTGCTCGCAGTCAGCTTGAGTTTGTCTGGCGAAGGACTAATCAAATATGTGAGAACCATCCGAAAATATGTTGTATCCGACTTTAAGATTACTTTATGCAATTCTCGGTATTCAAGACCAAAGGTAGGTGAACCTTATACCTGGTCATATGGGTTCTTTTCCAATAACTCTGTACATATTTCTACACACTGTTGATATTTTCTTCTCCTAAATAAGCTACAAGCTAGAAATAAGGGGTCCATTGCATAAAATGTTCGTTAGAGACCGGAATGTTTACTGGCTGCAATGGAAACAACCGAAACTACCCAAATGATTTGAGGGTTGTTTGTCCTACAATCAATTCGTACCAAGGTTCCTGTTCGTACCAACATTTGCTGTTCCAAATACTTAGATCTTGTGGAATAAAGACATATTTCTCTAAGTAAAATGTACAATTGAATAGAGATATTAGAACAGTTACTACATCTCTGAAATGTACAAAGTTGACTATATTTTCTGAAAGATTCAACAATATTTATTTTTTAATTTTGAGTCAACCCCTCAATACCCGAGAAAAAAACGGAAGTTCACGGAAACGACCGATTAACAAACATGGGTGTCGATGCACCGCTGTTCATCTTTTCTTTAATTGATGAGGGTTATTTACTATTCCTTGTTGTATATTTCGTATCCTTACGTATTTGTAAACAAATAGCATTAGTATAATTGCGCAGAATATTTACCCTTTGCCCTAAATCTCTTAAATGAACATTGGAAAAGTTACATTTGAATAAAAACGTGGGTGGGGTAAAATAATTTCTCACTCAGTCACTGTATTTTTTTTCCTTGTTTAAAATCCTATTTGTATATTTCGTATCCTTACGTATGTGTTAACAAATAGCATTAGCATAATTGCGCAGGATCTTTACCTTTTGCCCTAAATCTCTTAAATGATAATTGGAAAAGTTACATTTGAATAAAAATGTGGGTGGGGTAAAATTTCCTTCCGAATAATTTCTCACTGTATTTTTTTTCTTTGTTTAAAATCCTATCTGTGACCTTAGAAGAGGAATGTTTACAAGCATGATTTTTTCCCCCCGAACTTTGCAAGTATCGCACTATTGAGGGTATCACAGCTCATGTAATCGACCAGAAAAACTACACATAAATATTTAGGCATTCAGCGGGTTTGAACTCGAGACCCCTTGCATGTGAAGCGGACGTTCTAACGTGCTTATATTTAACCTATCTAGTTTGTACATACACCACCAAACGAGTCCTATAACATACCTCCAACCTTTTTTTTTTGATATTTGAAACCTTCAAATATCACACAATACATATAGACAACAACATATACAATGATCTAGGCATGTGGGGTATAACCTCATACAATGCCTACCCGGATTCTCCACCAATGTAATCGGATTGGTAAAAATTACATTTAAATATTTAGGAAATCAGCGGGTATGAACTCGGGACCCCTTGCATGTGAAGAGGACATTACCTATATCGCCATAAAAGCTAGCTCTGCGGCGAGACAGTAGTAACACGCTTATGAACCTATCTATGCACATACACCCCAACTGAGTCCTACTACACTCATATGGTCATTATCACTTTCATACAATCTTTATTAACTTGTTTTTCAGGGGTGGAAAAATCCACTTGCCCTGCAGGACTAGTGGAAGCAAAAAGCTACTCGCCCTTACCAATTTAGCACTCGCCCTGACCAATTTAGCACTCGCCCTGCAGCATATAACCTGAACATTATTTTCACCACTATAGTAAGCTACAATAAGTACATTTGTGTACTCACAGACACTGTAGTAGCCGACAGGCAGTATGTGGATATTTTATTGTTATTCAAATAAAGAAAGTGCCATACACATTTAATATTATGGACTGTAACCTGTCCTCATACACTGTCACAGGCAACTGTCATTAAGATTTATTCCCTTCCACGCAGACATTCGTCAGGGAGTGGGCCAAAAAAATAAGCGCGGAGAATTAACTTCTACAACAACATCAACAACAATATTCTGCTGAACTTCTCTTCAGTATTTTGTCTCCATTGGACCAATAGTAGACGCTAGCACTAATTAATAGCGGTCGGGAACCAGGGGCGGATCCAGGATTTCAGCTTAGAGGGGACGTAAGATTTTAGTCAAATTTTGGGTCCGTCTCTAGCCTAATAAAACGGTTGCGGTAGTGCATTGATAGGGTAAAAAAGTCCGTTTTCAAATAAAAGGATTTAAGAATGTGTTAATTAAACCACTCATTAGCCATTATGCGCCGAGCGAGCGAGAAAACATTTTATACTGAGGGCGTGCAACGAAATTGTTTGGTATTTTATCTACAGTAACATGGACATACATGTATGAATAAAAAAGTCTGTTTTCAAATAAAAGGATTTAAGAATGTGTTAATTAAACCACTCATTAGCCATTATGCGTCGAGCGAGCGAGAACATTTTTTATACTGAGGGCGTGCATCGAAATTGTTTGATATTTTATCTACAGTAACATGGACATACATGTATGAATAAAAAAGACCGTTTTCAAATAAAAGGATTTAAGAATGTGTTAATTAAACAACTCATTAGCCATTATGCGTCGAGCGAGCGAAGCGATCGAGAACATTTTTTATACTGAGGGCGTGCATCGAAATTGTTTGATATTTTATCTACAGTAACATGGACATACATGTATGAACAAAAAAAGTCCGTTGTCAAATAAAAGGATTTAAGAATGTGTTAATTAAACCACTCATTAGCCATTATGCGTCGAGCGAGCGAAGCTATCGAGAACATTTTTTATACTGAGGGCGTGCATCCAAATTGTTTGATATTTTATTTACAGTAACATGGACATAAATGTATGAATAAAAAAAAGCCGTTTTCAAATAAAAGGAATTAAGAAAATGTTAATTAACCCACTCATTAGCCATTATGCATCGAGCGAAGCAAGCGCGAACATTTTTTACACTGAGGGCATGCATCGAAATTGTTTGATATTTTATCTACAGTAACATGGACGTACATGTATGATCCGGAATTTTTAGGGGGGCGCGCACCGGGTTGTTTAGCCTTACCCGTTCTGATTCGCCGACACTCGGGCCGAATCCGCTTGCAGTCGCTGACGCAGACTTTCCGAACAGCGACCTGGTGTCTGTTTGTTTACCAGCCATGTTTACGGTGTCGATATAAAAAAAACAGACTGACTGGTTAGCGATATATTGCATCACACTCCAATTGGTTTTAGCGTGAATTGAATCACAGTCTATTTGACGCGTCGGTTACCTGGTAACAAACAAACACCTGTTAATCTGGGTCCTGCAAACGACAATACGGAACAAAATTACGAGTCGGAAATGATCCAGATTTGAAATATTGCAAATATTGCAACATCGTGTTTTAACGATAGTTTAACTTGATTTTATAGTGCAAAATTCACTCACCCTGTCGGACGACCAGACGCCAAATGTTACTCGTCTGCAGGCAGGCAGCTTGCACTCGCCAATGCGAGCGGGCGAGTGGAATTTTACACCCCTGAATTTTTTTTATCAAAAGGGGTTACGACCCTATCATTTTGCAACTTCACTGTATGTTTAGTAGTCTACTCATTTAAGTTTGCCACAATGCTTTGGTTGTGCGATGACTGGACAGATTGTGGACCCAATAAAGACGTCTACCTAAATCCTCATATTTTATAGCTTTTGATGTTTGTCTTAAATCTTATCATACTCTTAATCAATGGTTTGTTCTCTTGTTGATCTGGCTTCTGCCAAGTCACTTGAGTACTTGCTCTGGCTTTCTAGGCTTTTTTTTTTAGAATATATATATATATATATATATACATGATCATTTATACTTAACCAGGGTTTCCCCCAGAAAATTGTGAAGGCATGTTGTTCTGACATTACATTGACCAAACTGGGCTTGAAAAAAATAGTGCCTATTAATGGCAAAATGGCAAAATAACATACTTTTATGATTTTGGTGCAAAAGGAACAAGAATCACCATAGAAATTCTATTTTTCTTCTTTTAAATCTGTTATTCATGCAAATTAAGAAAATCTTAAGGCATGTTGCTCTGATGAAGGCATGTTGTTTTTCCTTTCTTTTCCAGGAAGGCATGTTGCATGCGAC
>JAWPHD010011335.1:0-84949 GCA_037043455.1 Cyrtodaria siliqua
CTCTTTAACAGACGTAGCAAGATCCTTTCATACATTGTATTAACAAATATCAGATGCAAAAAGTAAAGCAAGTTATACCCATGTAATATCTTTTAGCGAAAAAAACAGGATTGAAAAGATCGGATTTTTAAAATAATAGTTGCGGAGATTTTCCGATCTTATTCGTTTACAATCGGAACTGCTTGCACGATTGATTCGTTTATAATCGGAACTGCCTCGTCGGATTGGCGAAGAGTTCCGATCGATTCGTTTACTATCGGAACTGCCCCAAATAGTTTGTTTTTTCGTTCAACTGTGAATCGCACTGCGCATGTCCGAGAAAATCGTAAAAACACGTAGTTCTCCGGCAGGAATAAACGGCAGGGCATGGACCTACATAACACTTAAATCCATGGGCAGGGGCAGCATTTTATTCAAGATATTGTTTTGATCATAATTAATAATTTACAGAACAGGAATACGAACAATGTTTCTTCTTATAATACTCATAAAATAGCTTTGTATACATATAAATGCAGTAATTTTGAGTATTTAATATTTTACATTCAAAATCGCGTAGATATAGGTAGTGCCTCTTAGTAGTGTTTACTGCTATTATTATTCACTATTAACATGAACTACTTTCCAAAACAATCCGAATGTAGCTCAGATGGCCACCAAAAGATCACGCTGTTTTTACGTGATTGGTGTTTACTCGTATGCTATGTATACACTACTCAACTTTTAAAATCGGTCACCTATTTATTTATTTTTTTTAGAAAATAACACTAATACTAAAAATTGGAAATCACCGAAACACATACCAATGTATTTTTGTAAGTTTATCAACAAGGATTTAGTCCAATCAAGGCAGACTAAGTTTCATAACTCGCTAGTGATATTTGTTAAACGACGCAAGTTAAAATTTTAAATGAAAATATGAATTATTAAAAAATATATAATTCTTTGAAAAGTGATTATAAAAGTTGAGAAGTGTATAGCTTCATGACAAGTATATACATGCATGGTCCTACAATACTCGGGTATTAAAGTATAACGATTGTTGTTTTTTAACTGCTCATCATTGAGGTTATTTTGAGCTGCCCCAGATAGAGGCGAAGAATACATAAGAGTCAATGAACCTGCCCTTATTCTTACTATTCAATTATAGATTCGTATGGTATATTAACATGCTCGGAGGATAGCTAGCTATGCTCCAAGACATGGGATAGCTATCTATCATATTGAAGATAAAATTAAACGGCATCTGATTAAATTCATGAGCATTATAAAACTGTTTATGAAAACAACATACTCGGTTTGTAAAGTTGTACTTGTTTTACGGTGCATAATTCCAAACCATTAAAACTGTCGTATTCACGCAGTTTTACACGACACATCAACTTTGGTGGGTAACCCTAACTCTCAGGGGAAATAGACAAATGTACAAATTGACTGTCTTAGATTCCCATCCCTGATGAACACAATTTATGTTTGATTACCCGTGGTCTACCAATATACTCAATATCAAATATCCCCATGTTGGTACTGGGTTCTGTCCAATTCCCCCAGCCTGTGTCATTATAACGGTGAATCCCTGGGGTATGCCGTTTGTTGTTTGTTTGTTTTTGGTGGGGCGGGGGGGGGGGGGGGGGGCATGGATAGGTGTCATACGGTTTGACGTGCACAACACAGTTTTGCAGGTAAACAAATGAACTCTTTAATTAAAGTGGTTAACTGCTGTATTTACATTCGCAGTTACCAAACCGTTAGGTGTGACGTAGTGCTGTTTTATAGTTGATGAGTATCATCACATCGAGTGGGTTGTTCTTGAACTTTTGTGCAGACGTCGGATTTGTAAATAGCTAGCTTGGAACGTAAAGTAAGTCATAAGTCAACAACATTTAAGTGAACATGCTAAAGATCCACATTCACTGCAATACATCAGTATAATTACAGAGTGTGGAAGTACAAAGAATTGTTATAATGTAACCTTGCTGGATCTCAAAATAAGTCGTAAATAAACAACAAAAAACAACAAGCTTAATTTAAAATACGCATTTTGCACTAAAAGACATGGCAGAAATCTGGAGCAAGAACGTAAGAATGTCGGTGAAGAATTTTGGCAGCATAAACGTGATTTACTCCAGGTGATCTAAAAGACATGGCGGAAATCTGGAGCAAGGGCGTAAGAATGTCGGTGATGAACCTTGGCAGCATAAACGCGATTTACTCAAGGTGATCTTCCTTCATCAAGAAGCGTTAGAAAGAGCATTTTGAGTGTGAAGCCTGTTCGTAAACGTATGTTAATCATTATGATAACAAGCATATTGTTTGTGAAAGTGTATGTTGTATCCTCACGGAAATACATCATAAAACATATGTTTAAATACAATCAAACACTGATCATTATATATGAAAAATGTATATTTTAATACATATAACAATGATACTTATTTAATATCCCACCGTGTAACCTTGTGTTTCGTTTCAACAAGGGACACTCATGTGGTATACTATTATTTCTAATTGAAATTCGATTCACTTTGTTGAAGTATTACTATTTAGGTTTGCCGATAGTAACGTTTAAACAAGGAGGTTCGTAACTAATAACACACTTTGTAATCTTTTGTTTTTCGTTTCGACAAGGGACACATGGCGTTATGATAATTACAACTTTTAATCACCACCATATAGTGTTATTACTATTATTATAGTGTTATTACTATTATCATTATTAATATCATTTTTATTTTTTATCTTTTCATCTGCAATTTATGACTTAAATTCATCTTTGTTCTATGCGTCATATGTGATTTGTAAATATTCTGAATTTTGAATAGTTGAAGTACGGATTTATTTAAGTCACATGTATTGTATGTATGCCATTTATATGTTGAACTGTATATATTTTGACTACTTTGACTGTAATATATATGTATACTCTCCTATGCTTGGAGGAAATAAAGATATACTACTACTACTTATAAGGGCAGACCGCAGAAATGGTAAAATGGAAGGGTATCCTCATTGGCCAGGTCATACAAAGATATATATTAAATATTAAATATGGTTCTAGTAGCTTCCTTGCTTGATGTTCAGCATATAACGGGTATTTATCACATAACATGCGGTGTGGGAGTGTAATAACACCATTCAATATTTTCGATATTCCACTAGTGGTAGGCCTATAACATAACGTTAATGACGTCATGGACGTCACGTTAATGTACGTCTTCTGACGTAATGTGACCTTATAAGTTAAGTGATAAATAGAATCTAACATTTGTTCTCATTCATTATTGAATTTATTAAACTCGTTAGCAAAAATCATATAATGCTCGCATTATATCATTTTGCTCGGCAAGAGCCTCGCATTATATCATTTTGCCAACTCGTTTAAGATCCTCTATTTCTAGGACAGGTCTGCCCAACGTCAGTATGTAACATGTGACTGGGTATATTGATGCCATGTGTCTACGGCATGGTATTCCAGTGTGGCAGAGCTATAATTCAGTCGAGCATTGAGCTCAATGCGTCAAGTAGTCACCGTCAGGATATCACTGAAAGTCTTGCTAAAAAAGCGACGTTAAACCCCAATAATATTTTAGGAAAATATTAGCTTCTGTTTATTCATCTTCAAATAAGATAAAAGAAACTTGGAAAACAAACTGTGACATTTCGGAGTGCAGGCTTAGTTAATCAAATGAAAATGGTATTGTGTTGTGAAAGTCTGGTATTTAGATTTAGCAATCATTTCATTCCAAGCAAAAATTGGATCTTGTTCTTGACACTGAATTTATGGTGACACTGGTTGCCATTTTCCCTGGAGAATAAGTTAAAGTTGTTTACATTATTATTAACGGTTACCAACCTGGGGAGTAAGCCAAGCAATTGAGAAATTGTGCCACATTAAAGATTACATGTAATGATTAACATTAATGTAATTTTGGAATGTACCCAATCATTGATCAAATAGTGGTAACTTATCATTGTCATATCTTTAATTATTACATATTTGTGAGGACCATAATGACGGTGCTGGTCTTCACCTTCAGGGAGTCCACTAAGGTTGACCACAATACATGTACATGTGTAAGATTTTGGGTATTTGGACAATTTTCAAGCCAAGGTCAACACAACTGTTATATGAATCATTGGTCATTTCTTGATACTCCATTTGAATTTTATTATACAAAATTGACCATTACGAAGAACACTGCAAGCTATTTTGGACAAACATTTTCTAATCCATTAGCTTTTGTATTATATCATTGCTCTGACACATTGTTTATCATTTTTGGATGGTTTAGAATCATAATATTCCAGATCAGTTTATTTGCTTTACATCACTGAAGTACACATGGACTGACCAACCATGATTATATGTAGCTATATGCAGCAGTCAACTTAAATTAACATATGGCGTCCTAGCTGCTAGCCATATTGTGGTCATGGTCAGCAATGTCAGATTACGGTCAAGGTCAACATAGAATGTGCATGCTGCTAGCCAAACTATGTTCAAACTATAGGATGTTCTAGCTGCTGCTAGCCAGATTATGACCAAGGTCATTCATATTGTTCAAGGTCAAGATAGGATTTCCTAGTTGCTAGCTATATTATGGTCAAGGTCACATAACCAGACTATCCCTAGTATGGTCAAGGTCAACATAGGATGTTCTAGCTGATAGGCAAATTTTAGTCAGTAAGCCAGACTGGGTCAAGGTCAACATAGCCACACTGTGGTCATGGTCAGCATAGCCAGACTATCATAGGATGTTCTAGCTGATAGGCAAATTTTAGTCAGCAAACCAGACTGTGGTCAAGATCAACATAGCCACACTGTGGTCATGGTCAGCATAGCCAGACTATCATAGGATGTTCTAGCTGATAGGCAAATTTTAGTCAGCAAGCCAGACTGTGGTCAAGATCAACATAGCCACACTGTGGTCATGGTCAGCATAGCCAGACTATCATCAAGGTCAGCATAGCCAGACTGTGGTCAAGGTCAGCATAATCAGACTATGGTCAAGGTCTAGCTATTGCAAACAACAGAAAATCAGTCCATGATCATTGCCACATAACGATAAGTTCTAATTAACCCACTTATTATTGATACAATGTGAGTCAGTGACCAAGTTAGGTGATCGAGAGAACAATGTTTTCCGGGAACTTCTATAATTTTGTCATCTGACATGTAAACTTATAAAACTATGTTGGTTAGATCGGCAACTAAATCGGTCAATATGCGAGGGGTGATCCAGAAATTTATAGATTTATTTTACAGATTTTGTATTGTTCAACATACTAACTAACCTATTATAAACAGGGTTTTGCTCTAAAAGGAAGGTAAATTTACTTACTTAAATGTAAATATTGCTTAATTTGTTGTCATAGCAACCCATGTATTGTTTCAAGAAACATTGTAAAATTTCACAAAAACTATAGATGTTGCTCAACATAACAGCAGTCGGGGCATAATGAAATGGGGCTCAAACATTTCTATACACTATTGCACGTTATCGAATAAACAACTTTACTCTTGGTCTTGTATCTGTTTCTGCAAAAACAAATATTATTGCTAAAACAAAACACAGTCAAATGCCAGTCAACAAACACAATGGAGGAGTGCTGGCTGTAATTAAGTTCTGGAAAACAACAGGACACTGGGATGATTACAGATGTGGCGCACTACCCGAGTGATATTCTAGTGTCTTAAGTGTGAGAGTTAATTTTAATGACAGCATGCTGTTCATGTGAGTTTGGTGATGTCATGTTTTCAAACATTTTGTTTTCACTTAGTCTTTGTTTTTGCTATGATGTTCAATTGAATTGAATTTTCGTCAACACAGAATAGATTATTTAGAGCCGCCCCAGAGAGAGGGGAAGGATGCATAGGAATCCAGGTTCAAGTTTTAAAGAGTTACTTCAGTTGAACAATCCACCATCATAATTATATAACCTTACATGTGTTGAAAATGTCGTAAAACATCATATAAACAAACTCTATTGAATTGCGACTTGTTAGTGTCATAATTATTCAATTTGCAGTGACTGTTGTAAATTGTGTTTTCACATTTATTAGCTTTTACCCTTCTCTGTGATGCATTGCATGTTTTTCTATGACAACACATTTACATTAAGTCTATAAAGTTATGTATCAACCCATTATATATAGATAGTAGGTTCCAAGACAAATACATTGTGTGATCATGACGAGAGCGGCTGATTCAAGTTATGTATCAGCCCATTATATATAGATAGTAGATTCCAAGACAAATACATTTTGTGATCATGACGAGAGCGGCTGATTCAGCTTATCGGCCGCATGCTCTCATTGACAACGCCTTTTCAAAACAACCACAAAACAAGTTTTTCAGATCTAAGTTAATACATGCACATCCACCGTGGCACATCTGTTCAACGCTCTCAATTTTACCAAATCCGAGCTGAACCATTCTACAATTTAGGTAAACCAGGCAGGAAAATAAAAAGAAATAAATCTTCAAATATTCTCTATAATCAGTACCTATCTATATTTCGACGAAACTCTTAATATCTGTTATACAGTTGACATAAACTATATGTGCGTAACCCTGTTTTCCTATATATTATGCAATCCAGTCTTCCCTTTACGACAATGGACACTTGATCAAATAGCTGGCTAAGCATGTGAGAAATTAGGTTAGTTGAACTATTTCCCCCCTATATAACCAGGAGCCGAAAATGAATGATACTAACTACTATCATTCTGGATAACATAGCAAGGTAAATATGATATTAAATGTAATAAGGTCATTAATAATCAATGGAAACTGGTGTAAAATATGTTGCTATATCAAGACAAGGATTAAAAGTTATTTCGTTGGTTGTAGCATTTATAGTGCCAAAATTATAATCACACCAAAAATGTCCAAAGTTGACAACACCTACTCTGGACAAGTCCGCGAACATTCTAAATTTAATTTTGTTCAGAAAATTCTGAACTAATGAATAGGGTGTAAATGTCTTATTTTCGTGTTTTGCAAAGTTTCTACATGTCCAAAAAATGTGTTGCGATTCAGTAAGTAAAATAAGAACAATATAATGAATGTCCTTGTCTAATTTTGGTAAATAAAGTAATCTAAAAACTTTTTCACTAAGTGTGAAATTGCAAAGGCTGGTATTTTTTAACATTTTTAGGATAATCTGATTTAATGGTTGAACCATTTTACATTCTATGAACAGATGACTTACAGTTTCTATTGATGAACAAAATGTACATGTTTTATCTTTAGTGGTATGTCATATTGATAAATAATAATTTACATATATTACATCGTGGCCTATTGTCCATGCAGTATTTCTAACATCTGGGTCAATGCAAGGTAAGTATATATTTTTAAACACCTGTTTAAAATCAACAGTAGTGAAATTCTTTATAACTTCCACGGTTATATTTTCAGTATTTAATAATAAATTGTTTACATCTTTGTTTTAATATTTTTAATGGAAAAATCAGGGTATGCTTCCATAACCTTGTTATATGTTTTTAAACACTGTTTATAAAATGCGGGTATAACGGATATCATTTTTGGCTAAATATGGGTTATGTTTTCTTAAATGAATACCTACCCAGTATCTGGCAAAAAATGTCCATGGTGCGTCATAGTTATGTATAAGTTTCTGTAAGTGTGATAAATACAAGGCTTAACATTTTAAACTATTGAGGCCACCCTCATTAAAAGGCAGATATAAAGTCTGTCTTCTAACAGGTTCGAAAGTGGAGTTTCATATAAATCGAAAACATGCTCTCTAAAATAAATTACAATAATGCATAGGCATTTAGCCTGCAGTTACATAGTATAATATCTTGCAAACAGCGACTGAGTTAAGTACAGTAGATTTACCTTTAAAGAATTATTTTCTGGTTTTCCACAAGTTAAGTGTATTATTAAAATTATTAAATAATTTATTCCATATATCATCTTCATTTATATTATATCCAAAATGGTAACCTAAACGTTTTGTTTTATCAACCCAAGAA
Source organism: Cyrtodaria siliqua (assembly GCA_037043455.1). Classification (NCBI taxonomy): domain Eukaryota; kingdom Metazoa; phylum Mollusca; class Bivalvia; order Adapedonta; family Hiatellidae; genus Cyrtodaria; species Cyrtodaria siliqua. The sequence goes on from JAWPHD010011335.1 coordinate 8,006, forward strand.
ATACCGGCATGATCAAATCTATTATTCCATTTACTCAAATATAATCCATTTGATTTTCGATAATTAATTTTAGACCCAGAATGTTTTTAAAAATTTCTATCCAGTGAAAATATTTTTTAACTGATAATTCTGATAAGTATACTAGTAATGTCATCAGCATATAGGGATAATTTGTCTTTAAAGTTAGTACCTGGGGCTTTTAAACGCTTAATATCTCTATCGAAGGTTCAAAACAAATAACATATAATAGCAGTGACAACGAGAAGCCCTGACGGACGCCACGATTTATATTAAACGATTCTGATATAACAGTGTTAACAATAACGGAAGATGTTATGTTGTCATAAAGTACTTTTATCCATCTTATAAATGTATCATCAAAACCTACGGCTTTTAGAGTGTCCTGTACATAGGACCAGTCTACTCTATCAAACGCCTTTTCTTGGTCCATTGAAATGAAAACTGCACTTAATTTCTATTGTTCAATATAATCCAAGATACATCTGTGTAAATGATCATTGTCAAAAACACAATCTTCAGTGTTTTAAGAACTTTTATTGAACATGCCTATAATTCTTTTTTGAACATGCCTATAATTTTATTGAACATGCCTATAATTTTAGGTAAAACAGAACCTAAACGCGTTAACTTTTGATAAAATGTTACGATCGGTATGAAGTAATGATATTGGTCTATAATTTTTCATGTCAGATGCGTTATTGTCGTCTTTACATATTAATGTTATACAAGACAGTTTTTGTGAAGCGGACATTTCAGCAATATCATTTGCTGTTTTAAATACTTTTTCAGGAATATCACCAAATAAATGGAAAAATTTACAATAAAAGCTGCTAGTTAGTCCATCACTTCCCGGGGATTTGCCTGCTTCCATTTGTATTATTTTTTTCAAAATCTCGTCTTTATATAAATAGGTTTGTTTAAAATTGCATAGTCTATAAAATCGTTTAAACAAATATCATTATATGATTTGTCTACTGGTTCTTTCGAATACAAATGATGATAAAAATTCCGAAAACAATATAAAATTCCGTTAGATTCATTGTATGTAATATTATTGTCAATAATTTCAGAAACGTTTTTTAAAGACTTTTTGTCTTTTCTCTATTAAAAAAATAGCTTGATGGATTTTCTTTAGTATCTAGAATATTAGCTTTACTCCTAATTATAGCACCTGCTTGCAATTTATTTTCAATGGATCTTATTTTGTATTTTATTTCATTCTTATATTGTAATGTATTATTGTCTGACAAGTTTATATTTTGAGAATCATTTTTAAATTTTTTTGTAATCTCTATGTAATTCTTTGTTTTTATCTTTGCTGTATTCAATACAAAAATCCTTTATCTTATCTTGACTGTTTTTTTCTCCGTTATTGTATACGAGTAGGCCCTATCGTCCGGTTGGCAATTTACACCACCGGGATTTTACTGTAAATAAAAAAGAAAAACAAAAACAAAAAGGAAATATAACCAGGAGCTACCTAGAACCTGCAATTATTTGTGCAGAATTAAGGTGAGAATTTAGATTTTATTGCTGGGAACTTTGTTCCTTTTTCGTTTTCAAGTTGATTTATTTCAACTGATGCATTTGTAGTATTTGTATTCAGATTATTTGTAGGTTTTCGTTTCAGTTTAAATTGTATTGTTTTGTAAAGCTGTTTTATTGTTAGGTTTAAAGGGACACACGGCAATCTTGATTTTTTAAAAACTAACGGCGTCGCGTTAGTTTTTCTCTTAACTTGAATTTGTTCAATCATTAATATTAATTGTTAGAATAGTTCAAAGCAAATTGTTTTTACATATATTTTCGACTTCTGATAATATTGCACTAATAATATATTTTAAAAATGTCTAGAATAATGAAGGAAATAGAATTCTCAATTTTTTTATTTAATTACATGTATATGCAAACAGTTTTAAAGTCAAAATGATGCAGGATTAATAAATCGCTGTACTAATTTTAATGCCGGATATAAAACTCAAGATTGCCATGTTTCCCTTTAAAATGAAATTTTACTTGTTAATTTGATGTATTTTTTCAGCTTTGAAGTGTTTTAAGAACTTTTTTTAGTTGAAGAGATGCGAGGTAGCAGAAGTATTATAATTTAGAAACATTGTTGAATATTTACTTGTACATATTTTGTAAAGCAATTAATATTTCTTATTTATTTTTTTCAGCATCAAGACTAGGTCGTCGTCTAAAACGTGTAAAAGATACAAGTGGAGAACCAAAGCGTGAAACGAACTTGTCAAGTGCTCCGTATCCTTCGCCAGCAGAACTTTACAAGCTCAGAATGGCCGAGTTACAGAGACTCCTTCAGCAGAATGGTACGTTCGAGTCGGAGTTGGTGGAGGCATTCTTGACTGCCGCGCAGGTGAGCTTCCGTGAGCCTCAGCGTAATCACAGTAATGACAATCAGAAAAACAATCAGCCGGTAATGACGGGTACTTCCGAGTCGGGTTCCTTGACGGATAACGCAAACTCTAATTTCCCGCCTCTGCCCGACGCGGCGTCGCCGTTCCAGATGCCGGAACTGTCGCCGGAGATGATGCCGGACATGATCGGGATGATGGATAACGACAGTAGGATGACCACAATGATGTCGGGTAAGTCTGCATTTATTACAATATTTGCTTTGTCCATTGTGAATGTCATCTGGGCAGTCATTTTTACCAATCTTTCACTGGGTAAATACAAAGATGCAGAAGACGGTTTTATACAAAGAATACTAAAGAAAATCATGGATTATTCTGTATTCAGTTTTCTCTCTAGAACTTATGGACCTTAAATCACAATTTATTTCAATTCCGTTTCGTTACAATTTTTTGTATATCATTCGTATTTAATATTCTTTTGGTAGCTCCAGCCTGTTGTCAGAGAAAATCGCACAATATTTATAAATAGACTTTTGCGTGAGAGTGTTTTGGCAGAAAATAAATAAAAGCTATATGATCTAATTGCGAAGATATTGGAGATTTATGCAAATCCTTTGTTCATCGTACGTACGACCAGCCCCCAGTTGGATTACCAATTACGCGCTTCTGCGTTTATACCACAACTCGAATACTATTCGCTCGGTTTCTGCGGGGGCGGTCCCATCAATGTTATGCGCGCTTTTCTGAAACGTATTTAAATTAGTAACATATTCAATATTTAAATTAGTAACATATTCAATTCAAACAGGCTCTGTTTTTTACAACCGCCAGTTCGGAGTCGCACATTCTAAAACCGCCACTACCCCAACCAACCACCCTACCGAAGAAAAAAAACTGAACACTATGCCATAGCGCCTGTTTTAACTTCATTCTACTTATCAAGTAGCGATAATTGGCGAAAATCGCCACAGCTAATTAAAAATACATGTGCCAGTAAGATTATATAAACACGATTAATGTTTTTAATAGCAAAACAGTTATTTCCAGTAAACGACAAATCGTGTAACAACTTCGATTACGTAATATTGCATAATCATATTTAGTAAATGATTTTTATAGTGCTTTATTCCATATCATTTTCGTTATGTAATTACCGGAAATTAATATTTGTTATACCATATTACACTGTTTCATGCAATATTACATGACTATTATTTTAACGATAAAAAGCATTCACACTCTTGTGAATAAACATTGTGGCATATATAGACACTACACTGACTTGTCCTTGTTACTTACTTCCCAGATTAAACAATGCGCATAAATATATTTGAAAACGATCGGTCGTATGTGAAATAGGGATAAGTTACTTTCAGCTGTTATTTTCGGTGATAAATAGATACATTAAATCTATTTTCTTAGACAAGAAATTTAAAAAACTCAATATGTTTTTTTTATTCCTAATCCTATAAAACCTGCAATTTAATATACCTACATGAGTACATTAAACTCCTGTGTTGTGCTCGGAGATTTAATATACCTACATGAGTACATTAAACTCCTGTGTTGTGTTCGGAGATTTAATATACCTACATGAGTACATTAAACTCCCGTGTTGTGCTTGGAGATTTAATATACCTACATAAACTCCCGTGTTGTGCTCGGAGATTTAATATACCTACATGAGTATATTAAACTCCCGTGTTGTGCTCGGAGATTTAATATACCTACATGAGTACATTAAACTCCCGTGTTGTGCTCGAAGATTTAATATACCTTCATGAGTACATTAAACTCCCGTGTTGTGCTCGGAGATTTAATATACCTACATGAGTGCATTAAACTCCTGTGTTGTGCTCGGAGATTTAATATACCTACATGAGTATATTAAACTCCTGTGTTGTGCTCGAGGATCGTCTAAGAAAGGAAAAGTTGGTCTTCCAACTCAACACTCACTTACTGTTAATACATTATAACATCATTCTGTATTTGCACCATGAATTCTCCATTGTCTTTAGACAGGCAGATATAATAATTGAAATGGGGAAAAATGTTTTTTTGATTAAAAGCTCAAGTAGGCAGGGCATTTACATTTGGGAAAATTAGCATCGCGAATCTCTAAATTGGAATGTTTTAAAGAGTTTCTGATTGTGTTTTTAAGACCAAATAGTATTTATATATTTTAACTCGGACATTTTTCTTTTAACTGGGAAAAAAACAACTTTTTGGCATTGGGAATGGGGTCTGAAACAAAAGCAGCAAAATAAGGAACACTCTGTATTGGTTACTTCACTTCAGGATATGAGCTTCTGTTGCATGTGTCTGCTTTGAGGGGAAAACCTGGACTTGTCAACATGTAAGTTGTGTTTCCAGGTATGATGAGTGGGGCCATGAGTGCAAACATGCCGATCTCTGACGATAATGCCAATGAAATTGACGTGGAGCGTATCTTGGAGGAGGTGAAGCAAGGTCCGTCAGCGTTACGCAAACAGCTGATGGAACAAGTGATAACAACAGCCGGTGATGCTCACATGGCAACTGTGCGACCAACTTACGCGAGCGTGGCTGAGGCTAACGAGAGAATCAAAAAGGTCTTGGAATGTGGCTTGGTATGTGGATTTTGTTGTACATTTCTTATTTAATTTAATATTACCAGTAGATACAGGCTACTTGCAGAATATTCTTTGAACCTATATATTTCTTGTTGAATCTTTGGGCATGAACTTCTGTCGGAAATACTTAAAGGGACATATACATGTCCGTAACTGTTATAAAACACAAAATAATTACGTTGACAAACATAACACACCAACCATCATTGTATTGATACTAAATAAATCCAAGATTGTTTGACGGAATTCAATAGCGGTACAAAAAAAGAATTACCGCTTCGTGGTGTTGAACTCGTAACTCACACTAAAATTACACTCTCGGGTAATACTATTATAACTTTGCAATGGTTGCTCGCTCCCAAATGAGCTAAACGGGCCAGATGTACGTAAGACATAATATATATCAAACATAATGCGCGAATGGATGTCACGTGATCAGCAGAAAATAAAACTTTTTATCGTTTTCAAACTCACGAATGTATTACTACATACTTATCTGGGTCTATGCTAATGTTTTCATTCATACATTTCACTAAATAAAAATCAGACTGTTATTTGGTTATGCTCAATATCTGCTTACTTACGGACAGTGTCCCTTTAATTTGCCCATGTGTATATTAACTTGCAGAGACAAATGAAGAGGCACCTTGTCCACTAGATGAACAATCACTGTCTTTCATAAACAAATCAGGCCATGGTTAAAGGATGACACCAAACAAAATATAAAGCTAGTGGCAAATGATCAATTTTTATTTAAGATCCGTCTTTGATCAAACTTCAAAACTGAACTGTGCATTTATTTCTTTGAAATTCATCAATACTGGAGTGCATTAATTTATAAACAATGTATATATAACTTGCTTTTTATTACAGCCCGATATGTCCAAACTGAACATTAACCCGAGTCACATGTGGCAGAAATTCGTCCAGTCCATGGTCTACGAAATCACGCAAGTCGTCAAGTTCTGCAAAAAACTGCCAGGTATGTCCTACACTACTTCACTATGGTGAATTTTCTGTAGAAGTTGTGTTGATTTAAGGGACATGTCATTTAGTTGTTGATTAAATGTACTTGTTATTTTCTAGATTTACTTTATTATGTCTCCCCACTTTGTGGAGGGGAGACATATTGTTTTTGTGCTGTCTGTCGTCTGTATGTCACAAACTGTGTCCAGACTAGATCTCCCGAACCCCTGGTCGGATTTCATTGAAACTTTGCAGGTATGATCAGTACCAAGCCTAGTTGTGCAAATCATCGCCGTGTTCCGGTTGAATGATTTCCCCCATGTGGGGGAGACATCTGTTTTTACTAAAAAAAAACTTTAGTTTAATTTAATTGTAGATTTAGTCAATATTTCATGTCCTTGAGGATTAAGTCTCTATTTCGTGTTCTTGTAGGTTTTGGAGAGATACAGCAGGAGGACCAAATCGTTTTGATCAAGAAGGGATCGTTTGAGGTGATGTTGTGCCGCATGTGTCTTCTTATCGACCACGTGAAACAGGAAATGTTCGATCCAAACATGGAGATGAAGTGTCCAAGGTAACACATCTAAATATTGCTTGTTTGTCAGGCGTTTATGTTTCTTGTAGGGAGCTGGCATGACCCAGTGGATAACATTGTATACTTGGAACTGGAGGACCCGGGTTCAAGCCTCATTGGCGGCACTGAGTTTCCCATTGTGTTCATGGGCAAAACGTTCTCCCTTTGCCTCATTTGTCAGATGGTGGATGTGACATATATTGGAGTATATCCTCCAAACGTGTTAAAGAACCATAGGAATCTATTCATTAGTAGAGTAGGTCAGGTTCCTGTATTCCTATGTATCCTTCCCCTCTCTCTGGGCAGCTCTAAATAACCTATAATGTGTTGATGAGCCTTTAAAAACATTCACTTATTGTAATTAAGGAGTTAGTACCATTTTCATTTCTTGTTTTTTGTCATGCTGATGTTAAAAATGCTTAACAATACCTCTATATCTTTTGTTGTTCTCTATATAGGCTGTTAGGTCCCTTGACATTTTAACTGTTTGCCCATTTCTCTGTAAGTAACTCTAGTATAATATAAGCTGGCTGTTAATTCATGTAACTCTATATCATCTACATTGTCTGTATTTAGGCAAATAAAAATGTGTTGGAAGGATTTTGTTCTTTTGTGCAATGATCATTTTTGTGTTAACATTCGTTCAAACAAATGAATAAGATCACTTAACCCTGGTTTTACAGAGCGATCGTCAAGAAGATGCCGATGGGTCCATTTATTGATGAGTTTTTCACCGTGGCGTCTCAAATGAACCCCATCAAGCTGACTGACGAGGAGATTGGCATCTTCTCTGCTGCCTTAATCATGTGTCCAGGTACGTAACTCTAGCTGCGGTCAAACTCGGCTTAATCATGTCTCAGTTTCCTGTGGGGCATCGTGGAGATTTCAGGAATTATTGCCTTTAAAGGGGGTACATCAGGATTTTTCTAGAAACATCTTTTATTATAAAAATGTTCCATTTCATGACAAAACACTTATATCAATCAAAATATGCTGTTAGAACCATGTTGTTAATGTCTAAACTTTGAATACACCATATAGCTACGATGGAATCAGACGTAAAATGCTGAAATTAACCATGGTGCGTCACCTAGGATAGCACATATTACTCTGCTGAATCAATTTCTTTGCAAAACAAGGATCATTTTTAGGCTCATTCATTATGTTTTGGCCATGTAGAATAGAAAATGTTAATATTTGTCAAATTTAAGTCGGACACTTAGACCCCCACGAAAAGCCTGATGTACTCCCTTTAAATACACAAAGTTTTAAGCATACATGTTTCATGTCAAAACTTACCACCCATTTATTTCTCTTTTAAAATATGGTAGTCTTAAACATTTTGAATATAAAAAGGAGTTCAACTGAAAGTTTCTCTATGTAAATTACTTAATATTTTAGCAGCTGTTTATACAATGTATTATTTTAAAAAAGATAAATTATTTCAATCCCATTACAATATTGATTGTAAATCTTTTGAAAGTATTCTCATCAAAATCAATGAATATTTGAGAGAGGAATTAAAAGAAAAGTAAAGGTCCCATGTGATATTTTGGCCACTTCATTGGTTCAAGTAGGAAGTTTCCTATATGTTTATTATTAGGTATGAACGTTTCATATCTGATTATTAAAGGATCTAGAAAGTTTACTGTCTGTTTATTATTAGGTATGAACGTTTCATATCTGATTAGTAAAGGATCTAGGAAGTTTACTGTCTGTTTATTATTAGGTATGAAATAGGAAGTTTACTGTCTGTTTATTATTATAGGTGTGCAAGTTTCATATCTGATTATTAAAGTATCTAGGAAGTTTACTGTCTGTTTATTATTAGGTATGAACGTTTCATATCTGATTCGTAAAGGATCTAGGAAGTTTACTGTCTGTTTATTATTAGGTATGAAAGTTTCATATCTGATTATTAAAGGATCTAGGAAGTTCACTGTCTGTTTATTATTAGGTATATAGGTTTCATATCTTATTATTAAAGGATTAGGAAGTTTACTGTCTGTTTATTATTAGGTATGAAAGTTTCATATCTGATTATTAAAGGATCTAGGAAGTTCACTGTGTGTTTATTATTAGGTATGAAAGTTTCATATCTTATTATTAAAGGATCTAGGAAGTTTACTGTCTGTTTATTATTAGGTATGAACGTTTCATATCTGATTAGTAAAGGATCTAGGAAGTTTACTGTCTGTTCATTATTAGGTATGAAATAGGAAGTTTATTGTCTGTTTATTATTATAGGTGTGCAAGTTTCATATCTGATTATTAAAGTATCTAGGAAGTTTACTGTCTGTTTATTATTAGGTATGAACGTTTCATATCTGATTCGTAAAGGATCTAGGAAGTTTACTGTCTGTTTATTATTAGGTATGAACGTTTCATATCTGATTCGTAAAGGATCTAGGAAGTTTACTGTCTGTTTATTATTAGGTATGAAAGTTTCATATCTTATTAGTAAAGGATTAGGAAGTTTACTGTCTGTTTATTATTAGGTATGAAAGTTTCATATCTGATTATTAAAGGATCTAGGAAGTTCACTGTCTGTTTATTATTAGGTATATAGGTTTCATATCTTATTATTAAAGGATTAGGAAGTTTACTGTCTGTTTATTATTAGGTATGAAAGTTTCATATCTGATTATTAAAGGATTAGGAAGTTTATTGTCTGTTTATTATAAGTTATGAAATAGGAAGTTTACTGTCTGTTTATTATTAGGTATGAAAGTTTCATATCCGAATATTAAAGGATATATGAAGTTTACTGTCTGTTAATTATTAGGTATGAACGTTTCATATCTGATTATTAAAGGATCTAGGAAGTTTACTGTCTGTTTATTATTAGGTATGAAAGTTTCATATCTGATTAGTAAAGGATCTAGGAAGCTTACTGTCTGTTTATTATTAGGTATGAAATAGGAAGTTTACTGTCTGTTTATTATTAGGTATGACAGTTTCATATCTGAATATTAAAGGATATATGAAGTTTACTGTCTGTTTATTATTAGGTATGCAAGTTTCATATCTGATTATTAAAGGATCTATGAAGTTTACTATCTGTTTATTATAAGGTCTGTGCCCTTACCGAGACTTTTATATATCGGGTTAGATTGTGGTTTCAGATCGAGAAGGGCTCAGCAACGTGCTGGCTGTGGAGAAACTGAACACCCTGTTCCTGCAGTCACTGTACGTTGAGATGAGAATGGTACATACTGACTTTGAGGATAAATTTGCCCGTCTGCTCAGCATTATCCCGGTGTTTAAAAACTTGAATAAAAAACACAGCATGACATTGAATAGCATCAAGATGCAGAACGAGCCAGTGGCGAGCGAGTTTCCTCCCCTTCATAGAGAAATCTATGATAATTAGGTGTCAGACCAGGAAGAACTATCGGGTTGTTTCTAGTTTGCATGTGTTTTTCCCAATATTAGTTTTTATTTCATTGTTAAATATAACCTGATTTTAAAGTAGTATGTCTGTTGTCATGAATAGTAAGTATTTTACTGTGTTTGTCAGGATTATTTCTTTGGAGAGTATGAGCACAAAGGTTGGGTAGAGATGTGGTTTTGACAGATGTTTATTTCAAAATACGCATAGTGTGAATGAATGACGCGAAATGTTGAAAAACCGAATCGGTGTTTTATTCCAGATATGGGACCGTTTGCTAGCCAAATGTGTTTAATTCACAGACTAAAAGTGTATTTAAGCGAACGAATGTTGTGGAACTTGTGACTGATCTCCAAATATAGACTATATTGCATTGTGTTCAATGGGCTGATTTTCACCGGTCTGACACCATAAATGACGGAGAATAAGAAGGGTGTGTAACTTGTCAAGAGTTTGCTGCTCTGAATAGATCTCGTGTTTTACCAGGGACTCAGATACGTACTATATATATAATATAAACGGGTCCTGGTTTTACCTAGCATACATGTAGTACATATCATTGGCCGCCAGAAAGTGTTGTGGGTTAAGTTGCTGCAGACTGGCCCAATGGCAACTTTTCTTGGCTGTTTCAGGATTGCAACGATGCTCTAAATGAGCCTATATAGTGCTATACTAAAGACTAGTTCTCATATATGGTGGTGAAACAGTCTCTTAGACTCTGACTAAGGTTGAAGGTAAAACGATACAGTAGACTGTTGTCTAGTTGCTGTAAAGGTGTAAAAACACGGCATAGCGATTATTTGGGTAAACTAGCTTTAGTTTATTTTCAGGATGTGATAATTTTGATATGTTTTAATTTTGATATGTTTTGTACATATAATTGTGATATATTTTGTACATATATCAGCATTTTATGAATGAAATTTTATTATGTGCCTGTTTTAACTCTACTGTTTACCAGAAATGTTGATTTTTTTAATCGAGTTAATTTATTGATTATTTTTAAGAAAACAGTCGACTCAAAAATTAAACACATTTTCTCAATTAGTTACTACCTGGTTTTAAAGTTGTTATTTTTCTAACAGAAAATTATAGTGTGCTTGTTATCAGTGTTTAAGTTGTACATGGAAATCTTCATAAATAAAAAGATATATTATATGTTACATAATAGGATTGTCTCTATTAAATAATATAAATTATATTGTACAATTTGTATATTGAAAATAAATAAATATGCTAACCAATGTTTGTGCTCTGTATTAAAAAAGAGTTTTTTTCCCGTTCAGGAAAGAGTCCTGCATGTAAAATGTGCTGATGACGTGCAATACTGATCCAATAAGATCACTGCACCTGTTATTATCCCCCGCCTTCTGAAATACGGGGGATATAAAAATGGCGTTGTCCATCACTCCGTCACATGATGGACAACGCCATTTTTATATCCCCCGTATTTCAGAAGGCGGGGGATAATATTGAAATACGGGGGATATAAAAATGGCGTTGTCCATCACTCCGTCACATGATGGACAACGCCATTTTTATATCCCCCGTATTTCAGAAGGCGATATAAAAATGGCGTTGTCCATCACTCCGTCACATGATGGACAACGCCATTTTTATATCCCCCGTATTTCAGAAGGCGGGGGATAATAACAGTCCATCACTCCGTCACAACCGAAGCATTGTGGTGTAGTGGTTATAGTGTCTGCCTTGTATTCGGGAGGTCGTGGGTTCGAGTCCCCTGACCGCGTCATACCAAAGACTTTAAAAATGGAGTAGTTACTTGTAACCCATGCCTGACAAGCAAATAATGGGTAGTACTACGTCTGGTCAAAAACCGTCTGGTCAACCCGGTGTCAGAATAATGTGTCTGGGTGGGGTATCACGTACTACGGCGTGGTATTCCAGTGTGGCAGCACTATATCTGCTTCAAGTAGACTGTAGATAGATACATAGCACTACACACAATCACTCTCGTAATAGTCCAGACATAATGCCGAGCCAACGGGGGATTCTTCCCGGGGGCTCATATGGTAGAGGGACTTTAAACCTTAGAAATCATCATCATCATCACTCCGTCACAGACTGGTTTCTGGCAGATCTTTAGTCATTTTCCCAAGGAAACCATCACTAATTGTTATTCACTAGATCAATTTTATCATAATTAACAATGCTTACCTTAGGCTAAATGAGTTTAATAATAAAGTAACACAATTAGTACAAAACTTATCTCCCTTGTGGCCCTTAAATATTAAAGATTTTCAAATTTAAAAACGATTTATTTAAAAGGACTCTGAAAAACTTGAAAAAAAAATATGCCAGGAACAATAAAGGAGATATGACCTATTGAAAATTTGCCAAGAGCATAAATGGAGGCAGCCATCTTGGAACGATGACGTCATCGCGCCTTTTTAGGTCTACTGATCAAAGATTAGCAGAGCTTATGCCGTGGTGCGGCGTCCGTCGTCTGTCCGTCTGTCCGTCTGTAAACTTTGTTTTGTAGCAACTACTCCTCTGAAACTATCTGGCGGATTTTCAAGAAACTTCACAGGAATGTGGCCCTTGATGTCTAGTTGATCCTAGCAAAGTTTCAGGTCGGCCGGAAATTCAAGTTGGTCGCCGCGGCTAAAAACACATTTTTAAAAAACAAATTTGTAGCGACTACTTCTTGAAAACTATAAGTGATATTGATATGGGACTTTTTCTAAAATGATCAGCATGACATGATATTAATCCTTGTTGAAATTTATTTTGATTCGACATTAAACATGGCCGCCAGTGGCCATCTTTGTTTACATAAGCGTTTATATAGTAAACATTTGTAGCGACTACTCCTCTGAAACTACTTGACAGATTTTCATGAAACTTCACAGGAATGTTGCTCTTGATGTCTAGTTGATCCTAGCAAAATTTCAGGTCGACCGGAAATTCAAGTTGGCTGCCACGGCTAAAAACACATTTTTAAAAAACAAGCTTCTTGAAAACTATAAGTGATATTGATATGGGACTTTGTCTAAAATGATCAGCATGACATGATGTTGATCCTTTTCGAAATTTATTATGATTCGACATTAAACATTGCCACCAGTGGCCGTCTTTTTTCACATAAGAGTTTATATAGTAAACATTTGTAGCGACTAATTCTCTGAAACTACTTGACGGATTTTCATGAAACTTCACAGGAATGTTGCTCTTGATGTTTAATTGATCCTACCAAAATGTTAGGTCATCCGGGAATTCAAGATGGCCGTCACGGCTAAAAAGATTTTTTTAAAAACAAGTTTGTAGCGATTACTTCTTGAAAAACTATAAGTGATATTGATATGGGACTTTTTCTAAAATGATCAGCATGACATGTTGTTGGTCCTTGTCGGAAATCGTTTTGTCTCGCGCATTTAAGTTTAAAAGATTATCTCACATTATGACATTTTGTAAAGATTTCTGTAAGCTCCCTTGATTATTAATTACTACGGAGTCCCGCAGGTGACATGCAGAAAAAATAATTTAAAGCGTTCGCACGCTCTACCACAGCCTTCGCACGCTGTAGTAGAGCGTGCGAACGCTCTAGCTACAGCGTGCGATCGCTGTAGTACAGCGTGCGAACGCTCAAGCTACAGTGTGCGCACGCTGTAGTAGAGCTTTCGCACGCTCTAGTAGAGCGTTCGCACGTTGTAGTAGAGCGTGCGACAGAAAGATAGTGACACAATTACAAAGATCATGGTATTAAAGAAACTAACCCGCCAATAACGGCAAAAGTACACTACAAAACCGTTTACCAAAACTATCCAGGTGTCGTCCAGGTCACATATGAGGTATATTTGCCGATTAAAAGTATAGATAATTCAAGGGTTCTTAAAATAATCGTGATTATATATGCGTAAAATGAATTATGAGTACTCTTAATTCGACGCTCCAGTTTTGGGGTTTATTCTGTCTGGTTAACTATTATAATTACTATATTAGTAAATTGATAATTATTATGCCCCCGCCGTTGATTGCTGGGAGTGAGATACAAAGGGTGACCAGTGTCCGTCCGTACGTCGTGAAATGTTTTCCTTTAAATCACTTTTCCGGCATCGGCGGTAGCGGCGATGGCGACGCGTCAGCCCTTGAGTACAGTTTAATGTTTTTTGAAGGTATAGGTCTCAAATACAAGACAATATAGTACGGACGAACGCACTGACGGACGGACGGACTGACTGACAGTGTGACTACTATATTCGGGCGGCATAACAAGAAAAAAATATGCCTCCTTTGAGATTTGAAACCACGACCCCTTAGGTTTCCAATGTACAATACCCAATATTTAAAAGATTTACATAATTCGGAAAACGGAATTCAGAATTCGGAATTATGACGTGAAATAACAGTTAGTCAAATGGGCCGTCGTAGATACGAGTACAGTTATACTGTTATGTTAAGTTAATATATCATGGTGGACATGAAAGAGCTTATTGAATTATATTTCAATATAAGTTTGTCTTATAAAGACATATTGAGTGTTCTTGCATTTGAACACAATGCTTGAGCGTGAGCTAGAGCGTGCGAATGCTCTAGCTACAGCGTGCGAACGCTCTAGCTACAGCGTGTGAACGCTCTACTACAGTGTTCCCACGCTCTACTAGAGCGTTCGCACGCTGTAGCTAGAGCGTTCGCACGCTGTACTACAGCGTTCGCACGCTCTGCTACTAGAGCGTGCGAATGCTTTAAATTATTTTTTCTACACGTCACCTGCGTGGCTCCTGCAGAGCTCCGTAGGGCTCCGTAGTTAAGGACTTGTCAAGAAACTGCCGAAAAATTATGAAACAGCTAAGCAACTGCTACAAAACTGTTTAAATAGACAGTTCACGTTGACTTGGATCGTACAAAAAAGTTCCATCCTATTTCTGATCACCTGCGACCACAAGGTTAAGAACAAACACTTGAAAGTTGTGTGTTCAGGTCTGCTTTCAGTAAAATGTTAGTTACCGGTAATTATATTCTCAAAATGATTTAACAAATTACTTTCACATTTTATACGTTGTTTACCAAGGTCGTACAAAAGAATTCTGTCATATTTCCGATCACCTGTGACCATAAGGTCAAGGTCACACACTTGGATTTTTTTGGCATTTACGTTTGCTTTCAGTAAAACAGTCTATTACATCATTTTAGAATTACCGTATTCTATATTTAAAATGTTATGATTCTTGGTTTCAAGAAAGTCATTGTGAGATCCAAACGTTTCTCACAGCAATTTAAATACTCAGTCAGTTCTCAAAACACACTGAGTGGCATCATAATGGGATGAAGTGATGTCATAATACCAGAATGTGATTTTATAATACCAGAAAGTGATGTCATGATAGAAACAACCAAATGAAAACATGAATGAAGCATTCTGATGGTTCAGTGATAAAAATTGGACCAATGAAACCAGTTAATTTAAAACTCATTTCATTCTCAGAACTCATTGTGGTTTTACTTGACATTGAGTAATGAGATTCTTTAAATCCAGAAACACAAGATTCTATATAATAATAAAATTATTCTAAAATGATTTAATAGACTGTTTAAAATGTTATAAGTTTTATTTTGAGTGTTCTTCAGCGGTGGCATTTAAAGTCGGATATCTGACATTTCTAGTTTTAAATTCGAAACAAAAAAAGTATTTGTGCCTTTTTTTGCTCCACTCCATTATGGCCGCCATCTTGAAATTTAAAATGGCCGCCAATTTAGCATGTTTATAGCCTATAATTGCACCAAAGATACATAGAATTACACTTTTGGTGTCTCTTATTACATTTTTGGGGCACGGGATGCAAATTTTGTATTTCTGAAGATGTCAAATATTGGCAGCCATCTTGAAATTCAAAATGGCTGCCAATGTATCATGTTTATTGTGTAGAATTGATGCCCGGATACATAGGATCAACATTCTGGTGTCTTTTAGTTGGAATAACATTGATTTTTATGATCCTTAGACTATTCGGAACAAAAAAAGTATTTGTGACATTTTTTTGCTCCACTCCATTATGGCCGCCATCTTGAAATTCAAAATGGCCGCCAATTAAGCATGTTTATAGCCTATAATTGCCCCAAAAATACATAGAATTACACTTTTGGTGTCTCTTATTACATTTTTGGGGTCAAGGGATGCGAATTTTGTATTTCTGAAGATGTCAAATATTGGCAGCCATCTTGAAATTCAAAATGGCTGCCAATGTCTCATGTTTATTGTGTAGAATTGCTCCCCGGATACATGGGATCAAAATTCTGGCGTCTATTCTTTTCATGGGACTGCTGCATCAGTGTACCAATGAATATTAATTCATCAAACCCCAGAAATCATGTGTGGTCCCCTTGAACTGAAATATTCAATACTCAAAGACACATTCATGGATGTCTTTGCAACAGTTGTCGATCTTCACCCATGCACTATTAATGGCAATCCAAAACCATCTAGAAGTCCTCACTATCCAACGTACAGACTTTGGCAAGATGCAGACACTGTTCTCAGAGCACACAACTCGGACATCTTGTGGCTGTCTTCACGCTATATAGAGCGTTCATCAAGCAACCCTGCGACATCGGATACGATTACACATTCGTCAGATCATGCAACACAGTGCATCCCTGTTTGGAGTGCGTATAACTCACATGTGTACAAACATACCACTGCAGAGTTCCTTGACACAGCCAGTTCCCTGCCAATAGTGAATGCCCCGGCTCATGACTGGCAAACTCTGATAACAGTCCTAGAGAACCTCTCCAAGCTCAACATACTCACGTGTTCAGAAGACAATAGCAAGATCATGGTAACATTTGATATGGATTTGTATAAGAGAGCACTCAAGCTGGAATACCTTGACACACATTTTGCAGAGAAGTGGTGGTTGCTTCCTGGTCCTTTTCACACAAGTCTGTGTGGAGTAAGATGCCTCGGCAAAACTGTAGCGTACAGTGGCATTGACGAGGCTTGGATTCAAGCTGATCTGTACGGCAGTGTTGTGGTGAATCAGATCATCAATGGAAGTCATTATGATCGAGCTGTAGAAGCACATGAAATCACATTACAGGTGTTGGATGATCTGTGGTTGGGAGAATTCTTCAAAGAAAAGCCGTTGGTACTTGAAGCTTTGACTGGGTGTGTGAACAAATTAGGCAACGCGTTTGAGGTTACGGACAAAGACACGAGAGATGCGAAGGTAGCAGAAGCTTATGGTTCAGCTCGAGCAAATGAACTTGGAGAAACAACTTGACGACTTTGACAATAATAATGAGCAATTTCAGAAGTATGCATGGACTCGCATGTATATGCGCCAAGTGTTGATGCTTCTTGCATTCCATCGTTCTGTCAAAGCACCTGACCTACTGCTGTATCTGTCTTCACTAGAGAAACTCTGTACTTATTTCTTTGCGTACAACATACTGGACTATGCGCAGAATATTATGGAGTTCACAGCACGGGATACGATGCCAAGGAAACAGACCCAGCTCTGTGGCAGAGACTATATCTAGTAGATGGCGAGTTTGCAGTGACAAAGAGCAACATCCCATTCACGAGTATCGGTGTAGATCAAGCTCAGGAACATGACAACAAAAACTTGAAAGGCGAATGAGGTCTTCAGGGAATTACTACTAAGCCGACGACTCTTCTGAAGTATTGCCTTGCAGCACCAGAGCTTGACAGATTGTCCAAAGAGACGGAGGAAATGTTTGGACTTGCCCGTTCCCGTACAGATCATCATCCCAAAATGTCACCTACGGTAACATTACGTCAGGAGAAGGCGATTCAAGACTTGAAGTCTGTTCTTGAGCCTCACAATCCATTTTGTGACAAGGGCAACAAACTCTACAACACAATGAATAAGAAGATACTGAGTGAGAAGGCCCAGTCAAGTATTATGAACATGGAAACGCGTGGTGAACAAGCAAAGCTGTCCTTTGTTGAAGAGCGTCTGTGTGGAGAAGTAAAGTTTTGGGACAGCATGACGAAGGTCAAATTCCTAAACTGGGACGACCTCTGCAAGACAGTGAAACTCAAATGCAATACCAAAGAATACCAACTAAAATCATGTCGAGACTGCTGGTCATAGCGAAATCACAGCGACATATTGATCTTCAGGAGGCAATAGCCACATACGAGTTCAATGGTGTAAACCATCTTCTGATGAAACCAGACGGTTCACTACATCCTTGCAAAAACAAGAGTGATCTCATTCATGCCTTGGAACAGTTGTCAGACACACAGGGTGATCAAATAGCTACACTTACAGATAACAAAAGACATCTGATCTTAGATGGCATGGCAGTTGTGCAGTCTCTGGTGCATGCAGCAAACTTCAAGACATGCAAGGAACTTGGTCAGGTATTTGCTCAAAGAAATGACGCTTTGCTCAGTGATTATGATGGCGGTCGTATTATCTTTGACAATTATGACAAGAAATTCACAATCAAGGATCAAATCCGATATGGTTTCTCAGCATGTGCAGGGGAAGACATGCACATCACTGACTTGACACCAATAAAAGACAAAAAGCAGTTTCTGGCAAGCAAAGCAAACAAGGATAGCCTAACATTCTTCTTGGCTGACAAAGCAATCCAGCTCTGCAGAAAGGATGTTGTGACTGCAACAAGAAAAGATGTCCTGACCAACCAAGCTGGATGCCAACCAAGCACTCAGAAAAGCAGCCAAGAAGAGGCTGATACGCTTATGATGCCACATGCCCTAGAAATTTCTGCCACGAGTGCTGAAGTAGACTTCTTTACCCAGGACACAGATTGGTGGGTGCTAATTCTACGCAGACTTGACGAATTTGGCCAAAACACTGGCATCGTCACAGGCACCAGTGAAGATCGAAGGCGAAGTGCACTGCAACCTATATATGACAAACTGGGAAGTGAAAAAGCTAAGGCCCTACCTGGATTCCATGCCATAACTGGATCAGACACAACTGGACAGATAAGTGGCGTTGGCAAGAAGACAAGTTTCAAGGTGTTCATGAAAGCTCCAACGCATGTCATAGATGCTCTTTCGCAGCTTTGCCAGGATGACATGCCCTCTACATATGTGATTGCAGGCTGTCAGGAGTTTTTGTGCATGACCCTTAGTACAAAGCAGGTGAACGCACATGATCCAGCAACACTAAGGTGGAAAATATTCAGACGGCTGGCACCTAGCGAAGGAGTAGACACCTTGCCCCCAACTGAAGGTACATGGCTACAGCATATTCTGAGAGCACATCTACAGGCCAACATTTGGGCTCAGGATACGGTGCTCCATCCCAGGATTCCAGAACCGACTGAGTTAGGCTGGAGCAAGGACGACGACAGGTTGTTGCCCACGCTGACCAAAGTACCGTTAGCACCAGACGCAGTAACAGAAGTATTGCTGTGTAAATGTGACGCCAGTAAATGTTCCAGCGCACGGTGCTCCTGCAAACGACAGAACTTACCCTGCACAGAATTATGTATATGCGAGGCAAATAAAGACTGTTGCAATACGAACACTCTGACCAGTGAGGACAACTTTGGAGTGGATGATAGAGGCATATAGAGATTACAGTACATGTAATATGTATCTAATTAGGGATCACAATATCCAGCAGTGTCCATTGTCCTGGCAGTGACAAAAAAGAACACTGATAACATTCATCTGTATCTGTGTATCTCGATACATAATTATACTTTTACGTATACGTATCATTCCCAATATCTATCGCGTCAATCCAAAAAGTGCTAATTAAAGGATTGTTGCTATGTCAGGCAGACATAGTAGTGAATGCAATATTGAGATTCATCATTTACAAATTTGAAGTATTGTGATTTTGTAGACTTGATTTTGAAATTAAAGATGTTGTTTAATGCTTGATATCTTCAAAAATACAACATTCGCATACCTTGACCCCATAAATGTACTAAGAGAAATCAAAATTTTGAACCTATGTATCTAGGGAGCAATTATATACTATAAACATGCTAAATTGGCGGCCATTTCGAATTTTAAAATGGCGGCCAATAACTTGACATCTTCAGAAATACAAAATTCACATTCCTTGACCCCATAAATGTACTAAAAGACACCAAAATTGTGATTCTATGTATCCAGGGGGAAATTATATGCTATAAACATGCTAAATTGGCGGCCATTTTGAATTTCAAGATGGCGGCCATGACAGAGTGGACCAAAACATTGGCACAAATACTTTTTTTGTTCAGAATATTTTTAGGATCATAAAAATCAATGTTATTCCAACTGTAGCAAAAAAAAAAGCAAAAATACACAACAGCCCAGACTATTAGAGGGGGCGTAAGTTGTTAGTCAATTTTCGGGTCCGTCACTAGCCTCATAAATTGGTTGCGGTAATGCATTGATAGGGTAAAAAATTCCGTTTTCAAATGAAAGGATTTAACAATGTGATAATTAAACCACTCATTAGCCATTATGCGTTGAGCGAGCGATAATTTTTTTTATACTTAGTGCGTGCATCGAAATTGTTTGATATTTTATCTACAGTAACATGGACATACATGTATGAATAAAAAAAAGTCCGTTTTCAAATAAAAAGATTTAACAATGTGTTAATTAAACCACTCATTAGCCATTATGCGTCGAGCGAGCGAAGCGAGCAAAAAACATTTTTATACTGTGGGCGTGCAACGAAATTGTTTGATATTTTATCTACAGTAACATGGACATACATGTATGAATAAAAAAGTCCGTTTTTCAAATAAAAGGATTTAAGAAAGCGTTAATTAAACCACTCATTAGCCATTATGCGCCGAGCGAGATCTTTTTTTATACTGAGGGCGTGCATCGAAATTGTTTGATATTTTATCTACAGTAACATGGACATACATGTATGAATAAAAAAGTCCGTTTTCAAATAAAAGAATTTAACAATGTGTTAATTAAACCACTCGTTAGCCATTAAGCGCCGAGCAAGCGAAGCGAGCGAGAACAAATTTTATACTGAGGGCGTGCAACAAAATTGTTTGATATTTTATCTACAGTAACATGGACATACATGTATGATCCGGAATTTTTAGGATCCGCTAGCGCGCTTAGCATGGCAGACACTTAGGTATCACCTTTTCCGTCGTCTGTTGTCTTCCGTTATCTTTGTCATCCGTTCGTCATACTTTAACCTGCAACCTGACATTCTTGAAAAGTATTTGACTTATGTTTATGAAACTTTACACACTGCTTCATCCATTTTACCCCAAGGAAGTCGTTACATGTCCAATAATTCAGTAGAGTTATGCTCCTTTTCATTAAACTTTAACCTGCAACCTGACAGGCGACACAAGTGTTACGTGGAAAACCCTTCTAGTCTTGAACTATTTATGGCATCTTCTTGAAACTCAACAGTAATATTGCAGCTTAAATGACATTCGAGTTACTTTAAAGTAATGTTCTTCCAGTATTTATTAGTGAAGTAACTGATTGCCACTTGTTTAATTGTAATTTTGTTATTTTTGTCTCGTTGGGTTAAATTTGATCTTTGTGCTCATTAGGATTCTTCCATCAGAGTAAGTTCCCCTGAATGAGTCAGGCGCCACCATCCCATTGATTTACGATTTACCAGGTTTCCGTACTTTTTTAACAGGTGAACAATTGTTGAAGAAAGGAGTTAGTCGCTGATTTAGATCGATATTTAATAATTCACAATGTCGAAGTACGACCGTGTGTCCTACCCGGACAAGGCCCACTTTTCAACACCTTCGGACGCTCACGATTACACGGACGATGTTTTTAACCATAACGAAACGAGCAGAACGAGTAATGGCAATGGCATTTACAACGATTACACTGTGGAACTACACCCTAAACAATACAAAGAGAGATTCAACGTGTTGTGTTTAAAGTTTCCAAACACAAACAAATGTAAATTCATGTTGGTGGCCAGTATTCTGGTGGTGTGTTTAGTATTGGTACTGATTATAGTGGCAGCGGCATCACACAAAGGCAGTGGTAATGGTAGTAGTACCGCCATTACTGAACAAATTGGTAAGTAGAGCCTATCTGGGAAAACACTCTTTTCAGATGATACCGCCATATACAGTACAGCTCAAGCAAAGTCCACACTTTTCACTCTCGCCAAGTGAAAGATTTACAAATGCCTGCTTATGCAGAGCTTTGATGATGAAACTACTCGGAGTGGCAATCAGCTACGCGAAAAGCTCTCGGCGTACTTAAGCCACGATACTTCGCGCTGATAAACTCGGAGTTGCCGAGTCAAAACTGTGCAGGTAAAGCTTAAAGGGAGCAAATGTTACTGGTTGAAGTCATTTTTATGCAATTATTCAAGAACTTTCAAAATAAATGGAAGCAAAAGCCAATTAGACTATTTTTGGAAAATCGGATGTGGGAAAATTCGAGATAAAAAAAGGTTTCAATGATTACCGTAAAAAAACGAGTATAAGTGGTATTTTTTAATAATTTTTTTCGCGGTCCCAACTCTTATCAACTTGTACAGAAAAGATGCACTCGGCGTCTCATTGTGCTTTTTCTGGTGATTGATTACATTTTCAAGTGCGCTGTTACCTCAGGTGTGCACTCATGGTTAATAATTAATTGCATTCTGCGTGGAGTAACTCGGAGTGTTTGATCACTCCGAGTGACTCGACAATGGCATACTTTCGCGAAGTTGATACTCGGAGTCCAAACACCGACTTCACGTACATTCGCGCGTCAATCTATACCCCCAAACTTTTATTTTTTTAATACCCCCAAACTTGGCGAATCGACTAAAGTGTGGGGTTCACGTGAGCTGTACTGTATCTCTCTCAATTGCTTCTCACTCCAAGTATTTGTAACATTACCCAGAATAGCTCAAAAAGTGGGAAACCAAATGGGACATGAAATTTAACCCTTCTAAATGCCAAGTAATCCACATAACTGCAGCTTTTAACTGTTCTCTAATATCAGGTGGGTATGTACACATTTTTATAGAAGATGGAAAAGTCCATGCAAGTGGAGAGATGTATTGATAAAACAACAATGTACAAAAGGCTTCAGGAGCTTTATTTATGAAACTATATTGGACACAAACAGTAGTGCTGGAGGGAGAAAGCTCAGACATGATATCAGTAACAAACTCCAGACCGACCTAAACACAGGGTTCCGGAAATACGGTTGCCCGACGCCCCGGGCAAGTGGATTTTGGGTGCGGGCAAGTGACCTTCGCAAATCTGGTTGCCCGCACTTGCCCGACGGACATTTCCATTCCAGAACAAATCAAGTGGCAAACTAGCCATATCAGAATTTCATTTTGATAACTGAATAAAACTTGCAGCTGTTTTTCGCCGCTAGCGATTGTTAATAAGATCAAACAACTTTCGGTACAATCAACAATCTCTCCCCAGGCAGCTTAATTTGTGGCATTATTTCAATAAACAACCTAATTAACCCACACGCGTATTTCACACCGTTTGAAAACAACACCGTATTACAGTTTATCCTGACACGACCGTCAGACGTGTTTCCATCGGCCAATGAAATCGCGGTAATTATGTCCGTGACCTTCCAACCATAAATTCAGAAATCTCTGAACATCATTTTTGGACCTTCCACCAATCAAATCAGAAAACTCTTTCTTAATTTGCAAATTTAATGTGTCAAAATAATGATTGACAGACCCACGTGACGTCACGTTTTTGTTTAGATAATTTTGCCGAAGTTTTTTTCGTAACGAAAATACATTTCTTTTACTTGAAGCACTCGTTTATCAACGCGCTTTTATGAGGAATCTGGTGTAATTCATTGATATAATCTGTAATTAAACGTATATGGAAGTGCATACTACACACATAAGTTGCATAACTTAGCGATATGCGCATGTCATGGGTTTTCGCGATTTCAGAACCAATCACGGAAACTTTTTCTCAAGTTTTGAACTTTCGCTTTTGATAAATAAGGTTACTGCTACTACTTCTTAAACAAATCCTAGTTAACCCTAGTAAGGGAACCCCTACTCATGCCTCTTGCTTTCATCTAATTCCCTTTAGTGAAATTAAAAAGCCGTAGGAACGTTACCATGGTTGCAGAAATTTGGGGCCAAGTGAATATTTTTAATAACGTTTTTGTCTTATTTTTTTGCTTGTCGCACATTTAAATGAATACAATAGCTTCTTTTTTTCTGTCAACTGGTTAATTGTACACACTGTGACATTACAAGTTCCATACACTAGCTGCCAAGCATTTTTTTGGGATGGTCATCAAAAATGATGGGGTTGTGTGTGTGGTGATTGGTGGGGTGGGAGGGCGGGTGGGGTGGGAGGGCGGAATAAAATGAGGTTGTATACTGTCACATCATTTTATAATTTAAGTAACACAAAGATGTAATAGACACAAAAAAAGAAAATGCAACCATTTGATTTTTTTATATTAATAAATACAATGTATTAACTAATTCATAAAATACATTCTCCCTTTCTTTTCTAACTAAGTATAATTGTCCAAATTATGCGGCGGTCCGTCCCGTTTAACACGAATAATGGTACAGCGCCAATTTTTGGGGAAATTATGTGTTCTTAAATGTGGGGCAAGTGACATTATGGGCAGGGCAAGTGACTTTTGAAAATCCACTTGCCCTGGGCAAGTGGATTTTCAAAATATTTCCAGAACCCTGAAACACATTACAAAAATGGTCTTCCAAGTGGGACATGAGCTTTAATACCTCTTAAGTGCCAAGTCGTTCAGGTTACCAAGGGGAAAGCTCCAATCCCCACCAGTTACTCTCTAAATGGACATGTACTAGAAACAGTCAGCAGCGCTCGATATCTAGGGGTAGACCTTTCGGACAACTTGTCGTGGAATACCCATGTCAATCGCATATCAGCAAACGCTAATCGTACCTTAGATTTCCTACAAAGAAATATCAGGACAAAAGCACCTAAGGTAAGGGAATGTGCTTATAAAGCCCAAGTCCGCCCCCAACTAGAGTATGCCAGCTCTGCCTGGGATTCGAACGTCCAATCTAATATAGAAAGGCTGGAAATGGTCCAGCGCCGAGCTGCCAGATGGACCCAAAATGACTTTTCCAGGTACTCGAACGTCACTGAGATGCTGGAGAGAATGGGCTGGCGATCCCTCGAACAACCAGTGCTCAAAGAAAATTATTTTAAGAGACAGGCCCAGGGCTTGTTGCTTCTGAAAATGGACAGGCCCCGATTTGAAATGGACAGGCCCTGATTTAAAATGGAAAGGTCCAATATTTTTTTCTTATTGGAAATGTGTCTTTATTCACTTTTATAGCACACATTAATTTTGTTACGTATGTATTAATCAAGCTCAGAACCTCCTCTGACTAAATTTTTCTTTTTGCTACCACTTTATGCTCCCTGGTCAGCGGACTTATTTACCATTTCGTTTACAATATGTAAGAATAGAATATTACATAGTAATTTATAACCAATGCAAAGGAGAGTACTAGCACTTTTGCCAAACGATAATAATCAGAGCCGACTTGGTGAAACTGGTGCTAAACTTGGAGCCAAATTTTTTGATCAGGTTTTCAGGGTTCTCAATAGACGCGTAGACACGCGTTTTGACGCATGGAATTTCAATTTGACCCATTTCTAACGCATCTAATTTACGACCTGTGCGTTTTTATGACGCGCGTGTATTTGCTTCCAAGCATCAATCCAATACCTATTTACATCACAGCTGCATAAACAGTGATTGACACATTGCCTGACGACCTTGATCGCCTCTCGACCAATCAAATTCGCTGCTGTCGCATCTTGGGGGAAATAACCTGTCTGTAAATGGTGTCGCTGTGTAATCTAATCGCTGCTATTGTGTTGATAATTTAATGATTATCTTTGAAGTTTATGATGCTTTGCGCGGGTGAAGACTAATATGACTTTATTGGATTAACTGTTTAATTGATTGCTACCGGCTTCTGATTGATTAGGGGGTTAATTAAATTGAATTGCGATAAAACAGAAGCTAGCGGTCAAACGTGTGAACAGGTAGAATCGGCAAAAATAAAATTGACTTTATTTGTGTTTGTTGTTTGTTTATTTGTGTTGTTGTTCGTTAATTTTGTTTTACGCACGTTTTAAAGAATAAAGAAATATAGTTTTAATGAGGATAGTTTAAATATTTATAAATCGGCGAAATGTACATAAAAAGAGCGTTTTTTAACCTGGGTTGGCATTCAGTCAAAACTTACCGGACATTACGCATTGTGATATTTTGCGATTACGGACATTGTTTGTGCTATCGAGTAGCGGACTTTATTAATTCATGTATGTTAAATTCACAAATAAATGGCGCAAAGAAGTATATTTTCGTCTATTATATAATATTATAGAGTGTACTATAATACAGAATTATTTTTTGAAATAAATGAAATTAATAAAATGAGAGTAGATTTCTAGAGAATTAAACATACATTAAAGATACACTGTCCTTTTGTTTTCTTGTTTAATGTTCCAAATATACATACATACAATTGGTGTAAACACAGATTGTGTTATAATAACACCAATAACTTATAATATTAACAAATGTGGACCCCAATTTATAAAACATCCTTACATAACTTTGGAATCTTTGACATAATGACACTATTATTGTAAAAAAGAATAGTAGTTTTTTAAGTTCAAATGTATATATATTCTTGCACACCTTTCTTTGTAATACAATATTTACAGAATTCACTACAATTAAAGTTATTAAAGGATGTTTTATAAAACGGCGTTTCGATTTGTTCGATTTATATTTGACTCTTGCTTTTTCAATTTTGACCCTTGAGATTTTTGAGTCAAGGGTCATATGACTCTTCATTTTTAAAGTCTATTGAGAACCCTGGGTTTTATGAGACTGCTTAGCAGAGCCTCCTCTGGCTATATTTTATCTTTTTGTCACCACTTTCTCCAAGTAAAGAATTAGGAGCCTAGACTAGAATTCATTTAAAAGTAGGATTCCAGGAACTCCTTACACCTTAAATAATGAATAGAAATATACTTTATATCTGTATTTATACATATACAGTATATATATATTTTTCTTTCCACCAACATGTATATGTAAAGGACAGTTTTTCTTATTTGATTATGTAAAAAAAAATAAAAAAAATAAATAATTATATAACCGAAATTTTGTACCATCCGAACTACTATGACACCGCACTTTTACGGACCGAACATTTCACAAACATCCAATCGAAATACCATCAATAACGATTTTTTTCATGCATTGTGTTTTTAATGACAAAAACGGTATTTCTTATCACAAAGGAAAGAAAACACAACCCTAATAGCAGAATAATGAGTTTTATGTCAACAATTGTCGACTTCAAAGTTGTGACAAACTGCCGACACGAAGCCAGGCAAAATATTCAAACTTGTTATTGTTTCAATGTGTGTATAACACATTTTAATTACTTTATTGCAAGTGTTTTTACAGTTCACAATACATATGGGAGTATATTGTCTTGAGGAACTTGAGCTTGCGATCCAGTAAAAATGCTAAATTTAGTTAATTTTAGTATTGGTCTATTATACTTACGACAACATTACAAATGCAATTACTCAACTTGCTCTAATCCACGAGTGGAAAAAACTTCCCCAAATTCCCTTCCCGGGACCACGGCCGACAAGGGAGCCGCTAATTGGTTACCCATTGACCTCCAGAATCAGAACGAGGCTCACTTCCTATTTTCCGCCAATTCTAATTAAGGAGGGGTGGGTAGTATAATGTTGTAAGTATAATAGACCAATACTAAAATTAACTAAATTTAGCGTATTGCAGGGTCCGACAAATCCTCTGCCCGTAGCCCGCGGGCTACCAAAAGTCGAGATCCGGACTACCATTTTTTTCTATCTCGCGTCCGGCGGGCTACTGCAAATTTTCTTTTGAAGTAGCCCGGCAAAAAAACGGATTTTAGCTCTAAATCCATATCATAAAATCCTGTGTTCCCAGCTAATTAGTCAGATAAGATTACACCGCCACGCGTCGATAATAACACCAATTAATAAGGTGTTTAGACACCACGGGTGATCGGACCAGATCGATTGACGCATGCATAACTCATTAATATTCATTAGTTGTTTTAATACTAGGGTACACTCTTTGATTGGATAATAACGATGCTGCGTCAATAATTTATTCACTCGGACATGACTGGAAAACATTTGATTGGATGGCCAAGGGGCATTATGGGAGAAGACTGCGTCACCTTTTTCCTGAGTTTGCAAATTGCATGCAATAAAAACCTGGCGATTGACTAAGACAATTAAAGAAGTCAAAAATCAAATGATAATACAGATGGTACCACGCGGATTACGACAATTCCCACTCATCGCGGCAATTTTTTTCCACCGCAGACGTGCCGATTTTGTGAGTAAATTTTATCCACCGCGATTAAAATATGGGTATTCTCGGTCATCATCGCGGAGAATCCCAGTGAGAACTTGCCGGGGTTTCACGGCGATTTAACTGACTGGATATTTATTGGTTTCATTATAATTGCGAAATAATTGTTTGTATCACAGATATTTTACCAAACGTCGTCAATAATTATATCCAGGCAACATAATCAAAAAGCGAATAACAATCCTGACCGGCGCTATTTTAAAAAAGCTGCATCAGGGCACCATACCAATTATAAGAATTTCTGTTTTTCTAAACTGAAGGCCCTGGTAAACAATAACAAAAATTATCGGGAAAAGTTGTTTATATGCGAACTTTGATCTTGAATATCTCAACAACCAAGGAATTTTTTTATCATTTTTGCATAATTTCTATAAATAGAAGAACTCTGTGGCATGTACTTACCTGATATCGTAAATACATTATTTTTTACGAGCAACACATTTTTTATCAACATGTCACGCGCTTTCTTAATTTGATTTTTGATGCAAAAAAGTTTGTTAATAATTAAAAAAACACGTACGCTTATCAATTAGTGTTGACCACCATATTAAAAACATCGCGTTTACAAATGACTTAAACGTGCTTGTGTTATGTACATGCAACACAAACATGTGTAGTTCATTCCTTTATGAACTCAGTACACGCTACGTCATCACATCACCTGGCCGTTAGCGACGTGTACTAAATAAAGCCTTGAGTACAATGTACATGTATTTGTTTGCGCGTGTAGCCGTCGACGTTAGCCTATGGATAGTAGAGACGTGTTTATTTCGTATATAAAAGCACAACTTTATAAGGAAACTTTATTGTTTATTAACGCTAACGTAAAAATGTAAGAAAACATGAAACCTGGACTAGATTTTATTTTCGATGACGACTTTTAAGTACAGATGACTCATTCGCAACATCTCGTACACAGTTTCAGGGATCCCGAGAAATGACGGGATTGGCCGAGCGTTCACGATTGCAATGACTATCATCTAAAAAATAAAACATTATCCATTTCATTTCAGTGATTAAGAGGCATTTTAAAATAATTTGGCTTTAGCACCCACATGATTTAAAATAATCTTTTTAAAATTTAAGTCTAGATTTAGATCTTTATAAAATGTCTCTAAATTAATTTTGAAATTGATAAAAAAAATAATTTTATTTTGGTAAAACAACAAAGTCAAAAGTCATATATTATAGAAATAATTTTATTGGTAAATCCATTTACAAACAAACATGTTCAATAACAGTTCACCAATGTAAAAAATGTTAATGAGTCGCCTCGTGTCAGCCGCGCGCATGCCGGGCTACCAAGTTCAGTTTCTGGTAGCCCAGTGGGCTACCACAGATTTTAAAGATTTGTCGGACCCTGTATTGGTATATTGATATCTTACGACAACATTACAAATGCGACTTTAACAAAATTATTTGGGGTGGAAAAAGTAGCCCGTTATGATAGTTAGAATATATCAAGGGAATTTAAACAAAACTGAAACAGGCAACAGGGAATGATCGAAAACTGCTATAATCTAAGAATTAGAGCAGATTAGAACATAAACACAAAAACTAACTAACACTCACCCCTGTATGCTAGGGTCCTTACCGGTTGTCGATACACATGTAGGAGGAGACTCCTATACATTTCAAGAGAAGGCGAACAAGCATGGTGAATGTGGCACATACGTCAAATTCACAAACAGAAGGAGTCTATAATACGCCTGTAGCTGACCCGAAGGTATAACATGTAGACTCTGGTACCGTAAAACAGTCCGTCTGTCAAGTAAGTCAAGGACAATTAAGTCCAGCGCCATTGAAAAATCGACAATTTCAAGCATATCTAAAAAGGGCGAATATTGCTTGTATTAATTCGATTGTTTTTAGAAAACCAGTATCAATAAATCCCAATTAGATACTTGCATAAACAGTTTTAAGTTTCATATGAAGAACTGTAAATGTAATAAAGCTATAAACACAAAGTAACATATAACAATGTGGTTCGAAACCCCGGACGTTAGTGACTGACAGTAATGATCTAGTCATCTGACTGTTCGGGTAGCAAAACTCCGATGACTGACTGGGCCGCCACCAATGGGCCCAGAGAAGCCAATTCATTATTAAATAGGGAGCAGTCCCTAAGATAGAACCTTACAAAGGAGTTGTCTGAATTCCAGTAGCACGCTTTAAGAATACGCTCTAAGGGAATCGAATCAGACCATGCTAAGGACGAGGACAAGGCTCTGACTTCATGAGCTGTAGGATTAGAATCTGGCAGATCGGTAATTTGTACTGCATAGGCCAATTTAATGGTTTCAACAATCCACCTAGAAATGGAGGCCATAGAAATCTCCCGAGTGGCATGCAGATAATGTGGAAGAAAAAGCCTTTTTCTTCCACGTCTCCATGACCTGGAACGCTCCAGGTAAATTCTTAAGGCCCTGACTGGGCAGAGGTTGGAAGAATTGGTATCACTGGAGAAGGGCAGAGCTGGAATAACCAGTGGTAAGCTAGGAACCGAAGGACGCTGATTCTTAGCTAAAAACCCTGGGAAGAAATGTAAGGTAACTGAAGACCCATTAGTAGAAAAAGACACAGAGTCTTCAGTTCCCAGTAAGGCATGGAGCTCACTCCGTCTACGCCCTGAGGCTAGAGCTAGAAGAAAGACAGTCTTGAGAGTAAGCTCCTTGCTACCGCAGGAATCAAGAGGTTCGAAAGGAGGTCCTGAGATAGTCTTGAGAACTAACTGAAGGTCCCATTTTGGAGCAACATGGGTAACTGCCGGTCTCTCTAGCTCTATGCTTTTAATAATGTTAGAGAGAAGAGGGCTATCAGAGAAATCCTGTCCCGTAATTTCTTTGAGAGTGATAGAAATAGCCGAGCACTACCCTTTAACAGAAGAGGGAGAAAGAGATTTGTCCTCAAATAAAGAAACAAGGAAATCTGAGAGTGAGGTCAAAGAGGGATGGAGTGGATCCAGTGACCTTGAGACACACCAATCAGTCCAGAATTTCCATCTGTACTCGTAGAGGGAATTAGTGGAGGCCCTTCTAGAGGTACAGACTCGATGGGCAACCCTTTCAGAAAAGCCTGCCGCCTGCAGATGTCGTTGGATAAGAGAAAGGCGTGAAGGTTGAATACTTCTGGCCGGGGATGAAGGAGCCGTGACAGGGGTTGACACAGGAGATCTTGCCTGGGGGCTAGCCTCAGGGGTGTGGCCACCATGAGAGATAGGAGAGTTGTGAACCATGGATGACCCGTCCAAAGTGGGGCTATCAATATGATCAGACACACTTCCCGCTGGACCTTCAAAAGTACTCGGGACAGGAGAGGAGGTGGAGGAAAGGCATAGGCGAACAGGCCCCGCCAAGGTATAGCAAGGGCGTCCACTGCCCAGGCCACGGGGTCTGGAACTGGGGAGACGAACGTCTGAAGTTGGTTGTTTAGCCGGGTGGCAAACAGGTCCACATGTGGGGTGTCCCAGAGACGAAACACTTGGGATAACGTTGGAGAGTGTAGCTTCCACTCTGTTTGAATGACCTGATTCTTCCGGGATAGAGAATCTGCCAAAACATTCAGTTTCCCTGGGATGAACCGTGCTTTCAGGAAGACTCCTTCTTGGGAACACCACTTCAGGATTTCTATGGCTAAATCTGAGAGATCCCTGGAATGGGATCCCCCCTCCTTGTTGAGGTAAGCCGCTACTGTGGTATTGTGACAATTTGTCTGTGGCCAACATGACCGAGTGGCCTCAGGGCTTCCATTAATGGGCGTACGGCCGTAAATTACATCCAAAAATCGTAGTTGTACGGCGAAAATTAACATCAAAGGCGTACAGTGTACTTCCAAAAACTTCAAAGTACGCCGCGATCGTTTACTACGGACGTCCCATAATCTGTAAATTACCGATTATAGCCCCGCCCATCTAATCTAATTTCATTTGAGACTGCCGACGTAACAAGTTGTAAAGCAATTAAAACTCAGTGGAGCCTGTAATTGACAGGTAAATCCGGTTTTGTCCAGTTTTTATCAAGGGTCACACGCATGACCGGTGAGAGGAGAGCGTGTTAATTAGATAACTGGCCTAGCCGCGCATTTCACAAAATGAACGCCAAATTGCTTAATTTATATTTATTAACCACAAAGTTGAAACTCCTTACACAAACAGATTATACTTTTAAGGCTATATCTTTGTGTCATTTTTCTATGTATTTATCAAAGTTACAAATAGAAACGAAGTACGACAAACAATATTTAATAATCTCTAACCTAGGGGAGAGAACTCTTCGCAAATGGAGACTAAACACGGAAGTGAAATTATCACTGGCAAAAACGATCGATTGCTTTCATAATAAATTAAAGAATCTGTTACATTTATTCCTACACTTGACAGTTTTACATACCTTTCATTAATGTATGTCAATTTAAAAGCTTTCCTGGACTGATAAATTGAAAACTGTTTGCAAAATGTAATTTACTGTATAAAACGTGTGGGTGGGGTATGGCACGCAAAGGGAAATTAAGTATTTTTTAGTTTGAAACCGTTTATATAATGAGGTCATCAAATATTTTCTTTTATAAACATATAGATGATTATAATTATCCTTTTTTTCTTTTTAACAATTTAGATGTGTTGTTTCCCACGTGGATTCACTGACTCAAAGACTATGAATGCCATGCCCAAACACTGGAACTTCCTAAATTTTCCCCATGAACTTCCAAATTTGATACACAGGAAGTTCGAACTTCCTACATTTGAACCTTAGTGGAAGCCCTGTGGCCTCGAATATCCTCCAGAAAAGCCTGTAGAGCTAAGAAAACTGCTTTTAATTCCAAAAGATTTATATGGAAGGTCTTTTCGGAAAGGGACCAGGAGCCCGACGCCTGAAGGTCTGCCAAATGGGCTCCCCAGCCAAGAAGGCTGGCGTCCGTGAACAAGTGTAAATCTGGATCTTGAGGGTGAAGAGGAACCATTTCCATCAGGAAGGCTGGATCGAACCACTGGAGCGTTGCAGACTTGAACCAAGGGCCTAACTGGATTTGGTATTCCCGGGATTGGGTAGCCTGATCCCATCTGTCTTTCAAGGCCCACTGTAAAGGGCGTTTGTGGACTCTGCCCTGTGGGAGAAGCTTGGACATTGACTCCATTTGACCCAAAAGGGAATGGAGTTCCCTTGCTGAAGCTGATGTTTGCAACAACAGGACCCTGAGGGACTCCTGTAGGTGGTGGATTCTGTCCAAAGATGGGCCCACGAGGGAGTCCTGTAGGGAAAGACGAGCTCCGAGGAAATTGAAAGACTGACAAGGGATTAGATCCGACTTTTCCCAGTTCGGGATAAAACCTAGATTTAGAACTATAGAAACTATAGAAAGCAGACGTCTTGAGTGCGACAGAGCCAGATCTCTGGAGTTGGCTGGCTGTAACCAATCGTCCAGGTAAGTGTGTAGACGAATACCCAAGCGATGAACGTGGGCGCAAATGACCTTGATCAGCCGAGTGAACACATAAGGAGCTGGGGCCAGACCGAATGGTAGAGCTCGAAACTGATAGGTTGTCCCCTGCCAGACAAACCGAAGGTATTTCCTTGAAAAGGGATGGATGAGGACGTGAAAATAAGCATCTTTCAGGTCCAGGGAGGTAACCCAGTCGCCTTCTTGTAGTTCCAGCCAAATGGAATTTAGTGTGTCCATTTTGAAGTGTGGGGTTTTGACGAACTTGTTTAGTATAGAGAGGTCTATGATAGTTCTCCAAGCCCCCGAGGGTTTGGGTACCACAAAGAGACGGCTGTAAAACCCCTTTCTTGAATGGGAGGGAAGAACTGTTTCCACTGCCTTTAACTTCAAGAGATTCTGGATTTCCTGATCCAGGATAAGAAACTTCTCTGAATCCTGTAGAGGACCGAATCTGGCCGGAGGACGACGTGCGAGTGGAGGTCGGACATGAAAAGGAATGAGATACCCACCCCGGACCACTGAGAGTGTCCAAGGATCTGCTATATTTTCCCAGGCATGGCTGAAGGCAGAAAGTCTGCCGCCTGTAGGTATCTCTGGTTTGGGAATCCTTATGTCTAAGGGAAGACCCGAACCGGAAATAACCTGGGGAAATCCGGAGCGGGCATCCCTATGGGGCAGAGGGCCGAGAGCCCCTTCCCCTTCCTCTTCCCCATACTTTACCCTTACCCCTACTACGATTCCCTGACTGTATTCTAAAATCAGTCTTAGGGGGAGGAACCCACTTGGGTTGAACCCTTGAATCCGAAGCTTGTGGAAGAAAGGGTGCTGGAGTAACCATAGGAGCCCTACTTACAGTAGCTTGAGGGGTCCTAGGGGGATACCTGAGAGGAGGTCTAGAAGGCCGAACAGAAGAAAGCGCAATCCTCTGGAAGGAAGAATGTTTCACCTTTTCTTTATAATGAGAGACTACTTCCGGGAAGGAGGGACCATAAAGCGTGGGGGAATTAATAGGTTCCACCCTAAGACTAGAACTCAACTGTGAGTTAAGGACAGAGAGTTTGAGAATAGCATCTCTCCTCACCAGACTAAAACTTTCTGACAGTCTAAGAAACATATCCATCGAGTCAATGTTAGCTCTAGCCGTAGACAGGATGTACCGCTGTAGCTCAACAAGGTCCTCGGGTGAAGGAGAAGGGTCTCTTAAAATGGATAGGATTCCACACAGAAACAAATCAGTATGGGAACACGTCTGAACACCCATACGTGCCCAGCGGTCCCAAATAATCACATCTGACAAAGAGATGGGAGTAGTCAAAGGCAGGGTAGTCCTTGGTTGTAAAATATCCTGAATGGAGGAATCTACCATGGGAGGATCCAAGGGAAGAACAGGATCCTGAGCTACATAAGTCTTACGCATCATCTGCCACTTCCTCTGACCTGTAAAGAACTTATTCTTTTGAAGAGCCTTAGGATACTGAGGGAGTGGTGACCCAGGTACTAATTCCGAGCCCCTCACTTCTGCTGAAATAGTCGAAAGTAGAGAGGAAACCTGCTTGCTCTGAGGTAAGATACTACCAGGTTTAGAAAGGGTCGGCTGTACATCAAAATAATCCATGGCCGAAACACCAGCCGAGGATTGGACAGGTGCAACTACCGGAGGACAAACTGAGGGGCCCAACCTGTCCCTAAGAAGAACAATAAGTTTGGGAAAAGAAGGCCAAATTGCATCAACAGAAGGTACTTCCTCAAAATTGTCATCGGGATGCTCAGAAGACACACTCTGTCCCGTGTGAAACATGCCTGTGGTAGGATCCAATAAGGCAACCGAACCAACCTGAGGAGCAACCCAGGTAGGGGGGGAAGGGGTGGATCCTGAAGAACCTCAGTGCCAGGGGGAGAATTACCCCGGGATATGCCAATGACGGATGTTGATTTACTAAGGGAATGATCCCTTCTATGGTGTGCTAACCTAGAACGGGAATGTTTAGCCCTTTTGGAAGCCCCTCTAGAATGAGACCTAGAGCGGTTCCTGGATCTCTTAGAGTGAGAAACTCGAGAGGCCGAGCTTAAAAGAGACCTGAGGTCGTCTAGAGTACGAGAAGAAAGACGATGTCTTTCATGATGTCTTCCATGAGAATGATGTCGTCTATGAGAACGACTACCAGACTTGCGAAAACGACTACCAGACTTGCGAGAACGACTACCAGACTTGCTGTGTCGATGACGCCGGTGGGGGGACCTACCCCTATGGCGCTGGGTCGAGCTAGGAGAGAAGCCAGAAAATTCACTTTTTGAAGAAAAAGAATTACCTGAGCTTGAGCTGTCATTAAACCGATGACGGTTGCTCTTAGACCGGCCACTGCGTCTAAACTCTCTGGAGGGTGACCTGGAGGCCGAGTATTTAGAACTGTTATGCGGCCCAGCATCGTACCCACGAGGTAGAGAGCTACCTGAGTCACCATGGTCCCCCGCACTGCCTGGTAGCCTGTAACTGTGAACAGGAGTGGGTGGGGTATGGGAACGCTTATGCCTGGGTTGGGAGACATCACCGTCAGGAGGACGAGCCTCCGTTTGGGCGACCTTTCCAATCCCAGGAAGTATCTCGCCTGATACTAGCTGCTTGGTTGGGATGCCCAGTAAGAGAGGAGGAACCGTAGTCTTACTAGAGCATGAATCCCCAACCAGCAGTAGCGTATTCGCATCCGACATTGCACACTAAAATAAAGAATGAGAACGGCAGAAAACCTTCTATAAACACGAACTGCTATTAGAGGAAATATGTTAAACAATATAAAAATACAAAAAAACAAAACTAAAAAACACAACACAAGTGGAAAAAAGCAAACTTTGAGACACTCGATTTACATACCGTCCATTTGGAATAAACACGAGTGGAAAATAGGAAGTGAGCCTCGTTCTGATTCTGGAGGTTAATGGGTAACCAATTAGCGGCTCCCTTGTCGGCCGTGGTCCCGGGAAGGGAATCTGGGGAAGTTTTTTCCACTCGTGGATTAGAGCAAGTTGAGTTATTGCATTTGTAATGTTGTCGTTAGATATCAATATACCAATCTGATTTTTTGGGGGATTTTTTTTTTTTTTTTTTTTTTTTTTTTTTTGGACAGGCCCGACGGGCTCCTCGTCTGCAAAATGAGACAGGCCCGGAATGGATTTCGAGGAGCCCCGGGCGTCGGGCTATCCTATTTCTTGAGCACTGACAACGGCGGTCAGATGCACGTCTATGTCTTTTTTATAAAATTGTATATGGCTTAGGCCAAATAAAATTATACCTGAGTTTACTGTAACCCGACCGACCCGCTGAAAACACCCCCGACTCCATTTTTTTTTATTGAAAATAAAAAAAAAAAAAAAAAAAAAATTTAATAATTATTTTCACGCGATCAAGGCCGATTCATGTGCTCATTGTCCTGCTGTTGGAACTGACCCACTTCCGGACTTGCGAAAAATAAAATTAAACGGTTTTACCCCTTTGCAATAATTGCAAGTGATTGGGAAAAGAGCCAGTTGTTGCCATGCCTTTTGGGAAACAATAACACATACACAATTTCATTTTTTATCTATTGTAGTTTTTAAAATACCACATTTTCCCATTCATCAAAGCTCATCGCCACCTTAAATTAACTTCGCCAAAAAATAAAATAAAAAAATAAAATAAAATAAAATGCCTACCTACCTACCCGATTTTTTTCAGCAATGTTACAGTAAACACAGGTATAATTTTATTTGGCCTTAGTAGCTATTCCGATTCCAGCCTATATACAAAGTAACAACAGGGTCTCAAGATACTGCCATTCAATCACATACAGACAAATACACACTGGAGTGAACTATTACAAATATTCCTTTTTTCCTTTAGCCATAGTACAGTGGAATGCTCTGCCAGAAAATGTTGTCCTGATGCATGACTTGAATAAGTTTAAGCAAGCTATTAGCCGCATCAACAACACCAAACCATGTAGTGTTGTTTTTACCCTGATTTTATCTTTTTCACACTTTAATTTTAACACACCTTTCGCACTATTTCCTCACCTTTTCTTACTTTTAAACTTTTTATCTTGTCTACTAACAGACACAGGAGCGCAACCTACTCAAACCTACCCATGAGGGTGCGCAGCAGTATACAGAGATAGATAGATAGATAAGCATATCTGACATTATACTTCAGTCCGAGTTTACCCTAATTATACCCCTGCTTTCACAAAGTAAAGTGGGGCTATATAGGAATCGCTTTGTACGTAATGTGTGTCCCCTAACACATTTGCATTACTTGCATTCCTCAAACAGTTTTGAATGGGTTGTTCCCAAACTTCATATACACATAACTGATGACCTTACATTCCTCTACATAACCCATTGTTGATTGTCTAATTTATTACAGAATTATGGCCCTTTGTTTGACTTAAAATTTAAGTGGAGGTATTCATCACCTTCAGTGATAGACTTTTATTAGTTCTAGTTGTCTCTATGCTATCTATGGATGCTTCAGACCATCTTACTGGATTGTTTGGATCATGTCCCCGACAATTTGGACCAATTATTACAGTAAATTCATATTTCCATTATTATATCGTGGAGTCTCCTAAATCAGGGAGATTGGATCCAAAGCTTGGAGATTTACGAAAACCGTTATGTTTTTTCTTCTTCTTCTAATAGTGTTATGTAAATTCATTTACATCAACGAGCAATGAAAGTATCGATTCTTACGGATGGTGGGAGGTATAATTGTACAGGTTCTACCCAGGAAAAAGGGAGTGCTCTGACTCCACCATGAAAAAATTTACTGTCATGAATATTCTAAAATGTGTTGAAAATGACTTAAAACACCATTCAAACAACCATGAATGAGTAATGAGATATAAATAGATATTTTATTTATTATAGTACAACCTGTTTTACATTATATGATACAACAATCCTTTAGTATTCAGGATCAAATTTAATATTTTTAGTCACTTGCTAAAAAAGCAAGTGCCAAGATTTTGTACAAGTTTGTTATTTTAATCAAGGTACTTTAAATCATTTAGAACCTTCAATTCATTTTAGCAGGATTGCAATGCATGTAAATGATGACATTTTTACACTCTGCTAAATGCAACAAGTTAATAATGCATAATTATACTTACTATGCACCTATTTTACTAAGTTTGACGAATTTGTTCAGTGAACAAAATGAAGACTTAGACTTCGGCCATTATAATTTTTTTTAGTAGATTCTCATCCAAATTTTTGTTAAAATAGGGGCATGGGGTGGATT
Source organism: Cyrtodaria siliqua (assembly GCA_037043455.1). Classification (NCBI taxonomy): domain Eukaryota; kingdom Metazoa; phylum Mollusca; class Bivalvia; order Adapedonta; family Hiatellidae; genus Cyrtodaria; species Cyrtodaria siliqua. The sequence goes on from JAWPHD010011335.1 coordinate 47,026, forward strand.
TTTATTTATTATTTTTTGACTGACGAACACTTTGACATTCGTCGAGGGTTTTCCAACGGTAAGGACGCTTCTTTATCCAGCGAGCCCGAAATAAATTCATGGTTTGGGCACATGTCTGCTAACCAGTGTATTAGCCAGCTAACCGGGCAGCCGTCTATTGCACAGCCGTTTTTGAAAAATCGCCGCCAATATTTAGAGGAGGTGATTGCCTTAAAAAATTTTTTTTTTTTTTGCTAAACAACACTAACAATATCTTAATTTCTCAATATTGTTATGTTTTGTATACATTTATAGAAGAAATATTATCTAAAATGCACTTTTCACCTTTATCTGAGACGCCCACTTGTCATGAATTGTTGTCATGAATTGGCGCGTAACACAAGTTAGCAAATTATTTTGCACACCCTGTTTGCATATTAGCACACCCAGTTCTTGAATTTCTGCCTAATACACTGCATATTGAATTGAATTGACATGGGTTTAAAGGCGCATAAACACATGAAAGGTTATATGGCGCCTAACAGGCATGATGAACATGCCAGGCTCATCCATGTACATCGAGATAAAATATGGAAAATGGGCCTAGAACCTTCTCACCCTGAACTGCAGAGTTGCTGCAAATTCTATCGTAGAAACTCCATTTACGCTGGAGCCACGTTTATTGTTTTTCTGCCACTGCTCTTTTGATGTGAGCGAGATGGCACCTGAAACAATGCAGGGATCATCATGAAGACCTTTGAATAAAAAATGATACAATGAACATGAATTTGGGGGGATTCTACCCCTCCAAAGGGATCTGCAGTGGCCCTATTCTTTGCCCTGTGACAAAACGGGCCCCTGGGAACCACACGGGGCTAATACACTGCATAAATACTCATTTTGTTCCTATCAGTAAAACCTTCGTTCAATATAAAATATTTAACTTTCATAATCATCTACTTTCAAATTATGCTCATTTTATTTTTAATTTAGCTCTTAATGTCGGGTAAAAAATGCAAATTTATGAAAATGTACATGGAAACTTATATTTTTCAGTCTGAAAATTTACATGAAAACTTATTTTTCAGGGTTAGTAGCCTACGGACCAGACAACAATGGAAGGATTATATTCAATCCATCAGACCACGAGTCCTACATGCCTTACTTCTATAGACTGGAACATTACCTCAGCAGTGAGTAAAAACAAACATCTAAAAAATAAAACTTGAATAATCTTTTAATTTAATTTTAGTTGACAACGCAATGCAAATTACAAACCAGAAATTATCAACATTAAAATCTTCAAACAAAGAGTTTTTGATATTTTGATGTGATTTCAAATAATTTTACGTAAGGAGGTCATTTCCTCATCATTTCATGTTTAAATCGCAAATAAATGAACGGGGGCACGATGACTTGAGATTTTAAATGAAATATAAACATATTTTAATGATGATGTTGACAGTTCAGAGAAGTACACATGATTGCATTCACCCCCGATATCGCAAACGGGAATTTAAGACCTCTGCCAGAGCCGTCAGTAGCGTACCTGGGCATACGTACTGACGCACGTGCGTACAGGCTATTAAAAAAGCAAACAAATAAAAAAGGCTAAAAATGCAATAAAAATTGAAGGTATGGGGGGGGGGGGGGGGGTTAGGCACATTTGTGAATCCAAAATTCGATGGTGCGTATACCTAAATTAGCCCCAGGAACGCCCCTGGCTGTAGGTAATTTTTGACTGCAGTTAGTATTTACATCAGATTCAAAATGAATGAGTAAAAGGAAGTCGTTCAGAGTAAACAATTCCTTTAAATAGTACATATGGAATAAACTGTTCCACAAGACAATGCATATACATATAATAGTACTCATGAATTTTAAAAGTTTCGAGTATTACATTTTGTAGTAAGTTCAATGAGGATATTTTGGCTGAGGGTTTTTGTAAAAAAGTATGAGTAAAATACTCAAAAACTCAGATTAGCGACACCCTTGTTCTGTTGAAATTACTGATCTTTATGAAAACATTCCAATCAGGACTTCAGTACTCTGATAATTAAATACATGAAAACAACATTTGTCCCAAGTTTGACAAAGTCGTTCTTTACTGCAATCCATTACGCTGGTTAATGGTTATACTAACAATATATATTCACGGGAACCAATAGTTATTGTATGCATGCATGATCAAAATTGTATGTATGCATGATCAAATTCCCCGCAGCTAAGTCTGGTGTTGGGTTAAAAGTCATGTGTCATAGTGGGTTTGTGTATTTCCAGAGACTAGTTGCGATAAAGTTTTATAAAGGGCATTGAGGACAGGTAATTAATATGTGGCAGTATGAAAATTACACTCGTGGGTAATAGATGATGAGCGCGTTACCAATTTAGCTTCATGGGAAAGTTATGTGATGGAAGACATTATATGATCAAAAACCTAATGTACTAATGGATGTCACATTAGCAACAGAAATATAACTATTGCGGTCCCAGCGATGTTTACAAACAGTAAATAAAACCCTGTTTTCAAATTCATGAATTTATTACTGCAGACTTATTTGAGTCTATGCTGATGTTTTCATGTATACATTTCACTGAATAAAAATCGAACCGTTGTTTGCCTATACTCAGTATATGCCTTACTTTTGTACAGGACAGTGGACCTTTAAAATCACATTTATTAGTTCTTTCTAATCTATGGCTAGGGGTAAAAATTCTGCTGAAATGTGTCTGCAGCAGTAGCTCAGTAATGGCTTGTCAGCACCAGAATGAAGCTAGTTAACCTCTTGTAATAAGTAATAGATAATGTCTGGTCTCAGCGAGTTGGCTTAGTTTAAATAACCAACGAGCTGAGACAGACTGTTTTGTAGCATGGTGTACTTACATGTAGTAACACTGTGACATCAGAGTGACATTCCTCTAGATCTGGTAGTAGTAGTACGGTATAGCCAGCAGGCCCTTTAGTTACCCTAAATGAAACGATTAAATACTTTGCATCCATCAAAGGAAATGTCACCGACCGTGCTACAAGCCGTCCAAAACATGCTTATACCACATCTTCAGCTTCATTTGTAAATAAAATTGTCGTGCATTTCCACCCTTAGCCTACAGTCTGTTGGACCAGATGGCGAACAAGGACACGTTTATAAAGTGTGACAGTAATTTCACGTCTGTGCCAGAGGGGAAGGTGTGTATGCAAACAGTTACAGAGTTTGGGAAGAACTGTCATCACTATCAAATGTACGACATTAGGGAGGGGCGACCGTGTGTTCTTCTGGTTCTTAAACTGGTAAGTTCTATAATGTAAATTGTACCATAGCTCTAATGGTTTTCCTTTGTTTTGCTTATGATATATTTTTCATAAACCTGAAGATCTGAGCCTAGACTTTGCTTTAAATGCAGGTATATTTCAGCCGTGCAATAAATGACAGATTCGGCACCATGATCTACTCAAATTTTGCACGTGCGTAGTTGTAATATTTACACACAACCTGTTAGTTAATCTAATATGTAAAACACGACTACCCATTATCAAAACAGCACTCCTTGACATTGGATTTGCCCAATAATTCACGCAGGCGATTGACTGCAATAATCAAAACATGGGTCATGTTCATGCCGCGTGATAATGCTATTTCTTGATTGGATCAAGCTTTTACTTTTACTGAAAACTGCAACGCCCTAAAACTTCTTGCACATGCGTAGTTGGATAAATGGCTAAGGTACAACATATTTATAGCATATTTTTCTCGTATGCGATTTATACCGCACTCTCAGGCCCTCGAGAAGCAGTATAAATCGCATATACTCGAAAAATTACGCTATAAATATTACTTGTAATTTAATTTGTCTGCTATTGTTCATGTACCGTGTGGTTCCCGGGGGCCCCCGTTTGGTCACGGGGCAAAGAATAGGGCCACTGCAGATCCCTTTGGAGGGGTAGGCAGAGGGGTAGAATCCCCCCAAATTCATGTTCATTTGATCATTTTTTGTTCATGCTCAAAAGAGCAGTGGCAGAAAAACAATAACGTGACTCCAGCGTATATGGAGTTTCTACGATAGAATATGCAGCAACTCTACAGTTCAGGGTGAGAAGGTTCTAGGCCCATTTTCCATATTTTATCTCAATGTACATGGAAGATGAGCCTGGCATGTTCATGCCTGTTAGGTGCCATATAACCTTTTCATGTGTTGGTGCGCCTTAAAACCACAATTCAATTCATGTACCATTTAATGCTTCGTAAAACGTTACAGTTTATCACATAACATATGTTAATGAAATGATGAAAAAAATACTTTTTTTTTTAAAAAACGAGAGAGAGAACTTGCTATAAGTACAATGCCTTATTAACACACAGATTTGTATTCCTGTGTCTGGTGGCCAAATGTACTGGGTTCTATATGCCGTGCATGTTCAAGAATAAGAACAAGAGTAAGAGTTGCGTTCTCTCAGATTCACTCTGAGACTCGGCTCTAAATAACGTAAATATGTTCTGGATGTTCTGGTGTGATATTAAACAACAACTCAATTCCAACAGATTGAACATTCAGAATTCTCAATAGACGCGTACACACGCGTTTTGACGCATGGAAATTCAATTTGACCCAATTCTGACGCTGCTAATTTACCACCTGTGCGTTTTTATGACGCGCGTGTATTTGCTTCCAAGCATCAATCCAATACACATGTACCTATTTTCGATAGTCCAAACATCACAACAATGAGCACGCGCTGCATAACAGTGATTGACACCTTGCCTGACGACCTTGATCGCCTCTCGACCAATCAAATTCGCTGTTGTCGCTCCTTGTGGCAAGAGGCGGAAATAACTAGTCTGTAAATGGTGTCACTGTGTAATCTAATCGCTGCTATTCTGTTAATAATTTAACGATTATCTTTGAAGTTTATGATGCTTTTTGCATGTGGAGACTATTATGACGATTGGATTAACTGCTTAATTGATTGCTACCGGTTTTTGATTACCGATTAGTTAGACCTAACTGAGATAAAACAAATGCTAGCGGTCAGACGTGAAAAGATAAAATTGGAAAAAATAAAAGTCACTTTATTTGTGTTTGTTGTTTGTTTATTTGTGTTTGTTGTTTGTGAATTTTGTTTTACGCACGTTTTAAAGAACAAAGAAATATAATTTTAATGAGAATAATTAAAATATTTATAACTCGGCGAAATGTACATAAACAGGGCGTTTTTTAACCTGGGTTATCGTTCAGTGAAAACTTACCGGACATTACAAATTGTGATATTTTGTGAAAAAGTATTATTTGTGTGCTATCGAGTAACGGACTTTATTAATTTATGTATGTTCAATACACAAATGGCGCAAAGAAGTATATTTTCGTTTATGTCATCGCAGTCTACGAAACAGCCTGTTGGGGATGCACTGTCTGAGGTTGCACTGTCCGACACCGAAGAAGCAGAAAATAAGAGAGCTTGTGTTATAATAACACCAATAACATAATATATATATAATAACACCAATAACATATAATATTAACAGATGTTGGCCCATTTATTAAACAGCCTTATAACTTTGAATCTTTGACATAATGACACATTACTGTAAAATGGAATAGTAGGTTTTTAAGTTCAAATGCATATCCCTGGCAATAAAATATTTACAGAATTCACTAAAATTAAAGTTATTAAAGGATGTTTTATAAAACGGGGCTTCGATTTGTTTGATTTATATTTGACATTTCAATTTTGACCCTTGGGATTTTTAACTCAAGGGTCGTACATGTATGACTCTTTACTTTTAAAGTCTATTGAGAACCCTGACATTTGCGTGTAATTTTCTATAATGCAGAAGGAAGGAGATATGCCCAAACCTTTCAATCTCAGTGGCACCCAGAATGTGGACGTGCATCAGATATTGAGTGATCGTTATGACAGCGAAAGTGTGGGCATAAGCTGTGACGGAAAGGTAAACAATAAATTAATAAATCGCAAAGTAAATGTTAAGGTACATGAATGAATTGTGAGAGATTCATTAAAAAAAAGAGAGATTCTGAAAACCAAATTTGCTAAGTTTTCCACAATATCATATTATGCTGCAATAAATAAATAGTTTTAAACATTTTAAACAATAATTAAATGTTAAAGGGACACTGTCCGTAAGTAAACAGATATTGAGCATAACCAAATAACTGGCTGACTTTTATTAAGTGAAATGTATACATGAAAACATGAGGATAGACCCTTAGAAGTATGTAGGAATACATTCGTGAGTTTGAAAAAAAGAAAGTTTTAATTATTATATGTAAATAAAGTGGGACCCACAATATTTACCTTTTCTGCGATCACGTGACTTCCATTAGCGCATTAGGTTTTCACCATAGTATGTATTGCGAAATATGTATAGCCCGCTTAGCTCTGTTGGGAGCGTTGTTGACCACTTTACGCTCACGCACACTATTATTACGATGAGTGTAATTTTAGTTTGGGCTGCGAGTTCAAATGCACAAAGCGGATTTGCTTTTTTTGTACCGCGATTGAATTCCGTTAAATGATCTTGCTGTTAATTAGTAAATATTCAATAATGTTTATTGTGTAATGTTTGCGAACATAATTATTGTGTGTTATATAAGCTAAAAGTTACGGACAGTGTCCCATTAATGTAGGATTCATCTAAAATAACAAAAAAATATTTAAAATCATTCATAACTTCCATATACCCATAAAGCCCTATTAAACGCCCCAGGGGCATAACATTTTGCAAAAGGGAAGCTTTTATTTACAGTTAAAAAATTCTTGTTTTATCCTCTCCGAAATTTTCGAGGGAGCATATAGCCGCAGCTTTGTCCGTCCTTCTGTCTGTCCCACTTTTGCCGGAGCATAACTTCAAACCTACTGGTGGGACTGCAGTCAAACTTCTCATGATGATAGAGGGCAATGAGAGGAAGTGCAGAATGCAAGAACAATAACTCTGTCTTATTAAAATTAGAGTTATTGCCCTTTGTAATTTTATGCTTAGAATTTTTGTCTGGAGCATAACTTCAAAACTACTGATGGGACTGCAATCAAACTAAACACACACAGAGTGATAGAGATCAATGAGAGGACGTGCAGAGTTCTACAACCAGTCTTCATTCAAATTAGAGTTATTGCCCTTTGTAAGCTACATGCACAGCAAGTTTTGTTGAACTATCCTTTCTTAAATTAAAAAATTGAGAGGATTTTTTATTTTTAGTAACCTTGACCCGGGAATTGACCCCAAATGCAATCCCAAGTTTCCTTTCCATATAAAATACATACACAACAAGTTTTGTTTCAATATCTCGTTCCCAACTGAAGTTATTGAGCGGGAAAAAGTATTTTTTATATTTTTAGTAACAATGACCTTGACCCCAGTGACCCCAAGTGCAATCCCAAACTTCCTTACCATATAAGCTACCTACCCTGCAAGTTTCATCGCAATATCTCATTCCTAACAAAAGTTATTGAGTGGAAACTGTTTTTCTTTTTAGTAACAGTGACCTTGACCCCAGTGACCCCAATTGCAATCCGAAGCTGCCTTTCCATATAAGCTACCTACCCTGCAAGTTTAACCGTGACCTTGACCCAACGACCCCAAATGCAATCCCAAGCTTCCTTTTCATATAAGCTTCCTACCCTGCAAGTTTCATTGCAATACCTCATTCCTAACAAAAGTTATTGAGCGGAAGCTAAGAGTTTGATCCCGCAGGCACACATGCCCGCCAGTCAAAAACTACTAATGCAACTTGAAAACTGCTGGGTGATACAAGGCCATATGATAAGTTGAGGATACATTTCGGGAAGCATCCTTCGGTTCTACTGATTTTCTGGCTTGATAATTAATAAATATTAAATACATTGTATTTATGTATTATCATTCCCTATGTATAATATTTCCAGATTTCAGTAAGTCATATTTTATAATTCTAAAATCTAATTTTTGACTATCAAAGAGGGGAGGGTGTGGGGAGCTTTTATTAGTGGGAAAGAGCACTTAATAAGGCTTTGATGGTATGACTGAATTTAATTGATTTTGAATGATTTTTAAAAAATGAATTCCTTTCACCTACCCTATATGATGTAAAAACTTGGACAAAATCATTAAATCTAAACATTATTTTACTTGACCTGTAATTTATTTAAATCTTGGAACTTTCAGACTGATGCTGACAAAAAACAGATCGGTTCTGACAAACATTTCGGTCCGAAGTTTGACTACAACCCACCGGAGGGATTCCCACTGTACTACTTCCTGCAGAAGCCGCGGACTAGCGACTATATCAACCCTGCTGTCATGGTCCAGTTTAACACACTTATGCCCAGACATGACATCACAATCAGGTGCACAGCCTGGGCGAAGAGCTTTAACAATGGACAGCCACAGAGCAGCGAGATTTATTCCACAGAATTTACCATTAAAATTGAATAGGTCCAGACAGAAATGTCTGTGTACATGTTGGCAATGATAGGGCAATAACATTGCCCAGAAGTTTGCTGTATTATAATGTAGCAATAATTTGAACTGGAACATTTGAAACTGCTGTTTAAAGGTACCGTCTTTCATTTATAAACCTAGGCACTGATTTGATAGGGGCTTGTCTATAAAAGGTTAATCAGTAATGCCAAAGATAGAAACTGCACTTTAAAGGTATCATCGTTGATAGAAAATTATTTTAAATGTACAGTCGGAGATGTCATCTGCTTTTAAAGGTACCGTTATTGATTGAAACTACTTTTAATGGTAGTCATAGATAGGAATTGCTATTTAAAGGTACCGTCTTAGATAGAAACAGTTCATTAAAGCTACCGATAGATAGAAACTGCTTTTTTAAAGGTACTTTCATAGAAACTGCTTTTTTAAAGGTACCACCATAGATAGAAATTGCACTTTTAAGTTATCATCATAGATAGAAAGTGTTCTTTTAAAGGTACCTGATAGGTCTTGTAAAATTTAAAAAAAATCGGATACAATTTACTTGTGTTTCTGGAAGATATCGGGTAACATGCCAGTTTTTTACTGTTTGCAATTTTTTTTTTAAAAATGATTTGACTGACCCAAGGCATGTACTCTGTAAATAGTTCCTTTTAATGAGAGTTTTTCTTATCAATATTTTAAAGAATATATGCATTATTTCTATATTAAACCCCATTTAATTTTTGAGAATTTCTCTTTTAAGATCCTTGTCTGATTGTAGGACCAGGGCAGTATTTTTCGATTAGGAGAGCATTGGAAAAGTAAACTCATTATTTTTACCATGTGACCTCATTGCTATTTCAGTTTACTGTATGATACATTCGCCAATGTTTACTGTATGATACATTCGCCAATGATTGGAGATAAAGACGATGATATATCGAGTCACAAAGTTGCTACTCGTCGCGGTCCTATTTAATTATACAATGGGTCTGTTCAGGGTTCTTCCATCGATTACCGAAAGCACTCTCGGTAACCATCGGCTACTATTGGTCACCATCGTTTGCCGGTAGGTATAACGTTGGTAACCAATCTTCACGCGACTCTACACCTGAGGTAGTATCGGTGGCCTCGTTCGTACCAAATGTTACCATCGGTGGCCATTGCCAACCAGGATAGGAGAACCCTGAACGAACCCAATGATTCCTAGCATTGGGTAGAATGAAGTTTGTATACATTACCTCCCTTAGTCGCATTTGATTTTTATCTTGAGAATATTTTTAATCTCATTTTATGCTCGGATCACAGTAAACTTTTCTGTCAAGAAGACCGAGAGTTGGGACCACTGCCTGACCATTGCGTGATCTGATCATGAGGCTACTAATTGGGTGTAACAGTTGGAGTCTTAGTAACTCGTATTACACCAGCAGTTGTGAATCCATGCCTCATAGTTTTATCTTGGGAGTAAATGAGTTTGTATCCTTTTTGGCTACATATAATCTATATCGTGTTGCTGTTCCATAAAACCGACTTCTGTTAATAATAAGATAAGAATATTGTGTTGGGATGCCAAAAAACCTTCTGAAGTTCTATAAAGAATAATATGAGACTTTAGTGTACGTATAAAATATACCTATCACTTGATAACATAACATGAAACATGTAGTAATGCCTAATAAAGGATCGTGTAAGGCCAAATAAAATACCCGTGTTTACGGTAACCCAACCCTTAAAATGCTGCCGACTTATCCTTTTTTTTTATTAAGAATAAAAATAAATCTGTTCTGTTTGTCAGCACTTGTAAAAAAACTGCGCCAAAATATGAGAATGCACCTTCTGTTCAAAGCAGGTTCTGCCACTCAAATAAATCGGTATGTAATTGTTCTCGAGCTTCGATTTTTTTTTTTATTCCGACCCATTTTTCCCCAACAATGTTACAATAAACACGGGTATTATTTTATTCAGCCTAAGTGTTTCAGTGACATTGTTTACATGTTTAAACAGTAATAATCCATTATCATCTATTTTTCTATCAGATTCTATTTTGTAAAGGTTTATTTGTTAAACAAGTCGAGGTCTGTAAAATAAAACCAAAGACAGTTAATTTACTTACATATAGTTTATTATGTTGTTTTATCTGCGTTTAATTGTAAAATTGTTTGTTGTTGAGTATGTGCCTCGTGTTTCGGGGATGTTCCCTGTGTTTCGGGGCGCTGAAGAGGACTAAGAATTGGGACCACGGCCTTGCTCTGCATAAACGTAACAGGCGATAAATAGGGGCGATAAATAGTGCTTTTACAGGTAGATTTGTTGGAACTTTGTTTCCCCACTCACCCACCACCACCCTCGCCCCATTCTGATTCTGAATATTCACTAGGTGACATTCCCAATTAGTTGACATTCCAAATATTCACTTTAACTAACATTATGAATAATCAGTGGTTAACATTATGAATATTGCAAATAATCAATTTTGTTGGCATTTTGAATATTTAGTGGTTAACATTATGAATATTGCAAATAATCAATTTTGTTGGCATTTTGAATATTTAGTGGTTAACATTATGAATATTGCAAATAATCAATTTAGTTGGCATTTTGAATATTTAGTGGTTAACATTATGAATATTGCAAATAATCAATTTTGTTGGCATTTTGAATATTTAGTGGTTAACATTATGAATATTGCAAATAATCAATTTAGTTGGCATTTTGAATATTTAGTGGTTAACATTATGAATATTGCAAATAATCAATTTTGTTGGCATTTTGAATATTTAGTGGTTAACATTCTGAATATTGCAAATAATCAATTTTGTTGGCATTCTGAATATTCAGTGGTTAACATTATGAATATTCCAAATAATCAATTTAGTTGGCATTCTGAAAATTCACTGTAGTTGGCATTTCTAAATTTAAAATAAAATTAATTTATCACTAATGTTGATGCTGTTAGAAGAACAATTTTACTTTATTAAAGATTATCTGTTGTATATTTACAACTCCTATAACCAATTACTCAGATGACTTTATGTAGTATACAACATATACCAGATAAAGAGCATACCAAACATAAAAGGGTACTCGAGATGTTTATTTTTGCTGCTTTCTGTTGCAGGTAATTGTGTTAATGTTTGTTTTGTTTGCATATACATTGTTTACAATTGTCATGTGCCATCATTTTGTATTGCGTAATTGTGTTTATGTTAAAAGGACACGCGGCAATCCTGAGGTATTTACCAAGCACTGAAATTAGCACCTCGATTTATTCATCCCGTATCATTTTCACTTGAAACCAGCTAGCATATGGTTTATATAAATAAATGGTAATAAAATCGGCATTTTTCAAAAAAAACAACAACATTTTACCATAGGTTTATTGTTGTAATATAATCAACAAAGAGTAAAACATTAAAAAACAATTTGTCTGGATTAATTACCTAATTATTAATAATAATGATTGGAAATAAATCAAGATTCCGTGTTTCCCTTTAAATTGTTTACTATACCACCGTTCAGATTTCTGGATAGTTGAGTAGCAACAAGATAGAGAATTAGCTGCTGTATGTAAAACCTGATGTGTTCTAAGTTTACAAAACTTAACAATACCTCCATTCTTTTTTTCTTCACCTCAAGAGCTATTCTGTCTTATTCGAGATTATTTTATGGAGACAGATACCTGCATTCCTCCCAGACAGTTCTTGATTATCAAATAACAAAGAAAAAGGAAGTCAGTTTGTTTGACCAAAACTACACATCAGTGATAACACTAGATTTAATTTAATTAAACACGTTGTTAAGCTTTTCAAACTAGTCCATTAGCTGCTCCTTTTTTCCCCTTCTATATATAAACCTGGTAAACCTGGGATTTCAGATTTAAAAAGTAATAGACTAAAAAAATAAAAAGGGTTTAGTCCAATAAAAGTGTAAATACTGTCAATATTTACGTACATGAATACGGAGACAGGAGCTGTCCATATTTGTTAGATGTAGCATTAGTACATAACTTTGTTAAACACTGTTTATTCCAGTGGCTTACATATGCTGTAAAGTATGAAATACTGTTCAGTGGTGTATGTTAAAGTATGTATCCTAAATACCCAGTAATAAATGGTGATTGTGTACTGTATGAATCAAAACTACCCAACGGTTGTGACTTGTATATAGTAAAATTGTTAATATTATATTGTCGACATTCCTGCGTATTTATACTGTGTATTTTAATAATGTATTTGTTTCTTGTACCATAATTATTTTATGAAGATATTTACACTTGTATGTTTCATCTGTACTGTAATGTCTGGTTGAAACTATGTTTTATTCACACATGACGTTTTACAACTTACATGGCATTTGATTTTAGACCATATCCTAAGAATCTTTCATGATTATGCAGTGAATGCAGTGAAGATCCGAAATTATAACAACAGATATGGCTGTTTTTATCCAATTAAAACAGTTACATGTAATCGGATCTTAACCATATACATAAGATTGATTCTTTTTCTTGCATCTATGACATTTGATGTTTTGCGCATTGACGTTGCCAATCAACCTTTTGTATGTTCGTTTTACAATGATGTCATGCAGTTGTTGACATCATTGTTGACAGCGCATGCTTTTTATCTACACCCTGTAAGATAATATTTTCTAGCACATCTGTAAAGCGTGCATTCCCTTATCTGATACACAAGAAAATGTTATATATCAGAAGAAAGCTATAGGCTTGCATATCATACTTTCTATAAATGCTACTTGGGTGACAGAAAACAATGATCGTGGCTCTGGGGAAAAATGGAGTGTTAAACGAGAATTTGCAGCAACTCTGAAGTTTTGCAGGTGAGAGTGAGCCTGGAATGATCATTCCTGTCTGCGTCATATAGGTAACCTTTTTTGTGTTTTGTGTTGGAGTGCTATAAATTCAACAGTTCTTGGGTCCATTTCGAGAGTAAATATAGTGGACAACTATTCACGTTTAATAAGTAATAATAATAAATAATCAATTTAGAGTTCGAAAAAAAAAGAAACTTATAACATGAAAAATTGATATTTGCAATATCACTTGTGCTAGCATTGAACATAATTTTATTTCGATTTTTTGTTTTTACTTTAAACCGCTTCAGAATTCAGCTGTTCTGTGATTTATTGTGAGAATGACAATGTTGTAATAATTACTCTAGATTATATTGAAGGATTCTTTGTACATATCGTAGTTAGGATTTTAATCTGGATTAATGTAATTTGGATATCTGTGATTTGCTTGATTACTTTATAGATTTACATCACTCAATCAGTGTTTTGTTAAATATTATGATGTATGAAAATTGTTCCAACATTCCTTTGTTTTGTGTATATAGCACGTAGAATCTCTTAATGTTGGGGCAAGCACAAATAATGGCTTATAATACATTTATGATAATGATACTCTATTTAACAAGAGACCTCATTTGAAACAATTCAGTCTGCCATGGGGCCCTCAAATTGGAGAATGGGAAAAGCTTTTTTCGGCGTAATTCTTTTTGAAAGTTGGGTTTTAAATGAAACCAATGAGTACACATTGATAAAATCAACAATGGACGATATGACGAGAGTTATGAAGCATCCAATTTTTCAATTAAGGTAGTAGTTATTCAGAATCCACTGAATCTTTATAAAATTGTTTTATGTAATCATTTGTAACATGGACTTGTTATTGTGTATAATTCATGACCATAGTAATCGTGTAACTGCTGACCTAATTAACATCCATCGGACAATCATGTAACACATGTACGTTTAATTTCATACACACACCTGACCTTTTTGTTTCATTTTAACACACACCTGTCCTTTATGTTTATTTTCATACACCCCTGTCTTATCTGTTTCATTGAAACATACAGACCTAGTTGCATTCAGGTACCCCCAAAAAATGCAGAACGAACGCAACACGAACGAAGAATGAACGCAGAATGAACAATGCACAATCTACACACTAAAGAAAATGAACGCCGAGTGCATTTTTATATACGCTCAACACTGAAATGAACACAACCACTGAAATGCATTTTTAAAACTGTAAATCGTTTGCATTTACGTTTGTTGCTCCCTTTTCGGAAAACTTTTATTGTTGTCCTTTGGAACGCGGTCGAGTCGATAATTACTATAATCCTCTCGCTTTTAATTCCAAAATTACATTATGTTGCAGAGACCGTAAAGTAAGTCTCTTAGCATCTTTCTCCGCCACTTTACTGAAGAGCTGCATAAGCTTTAAGAATGATATAATTTAGGCGAAAACAATAGATATATTAATCTTGGGAGATGTTGTGATTGTTAAACGCTGCACGAACGAATGCAAATGCATTTTCTCCGTTTGTGCATTTAAAAGCACTTCTTAAGTTGTGTTCAGGAACGAGCTTCGTACATTTAAATGAACGCAGAGTTTCGTTATGAATGCATTTAACAACGGAATCGATGCATTTTTTAAAAAAAACATTTATAAAAATGAATTGCAAACGGAGCGCAAGCGGAATGCATTTTTGGGGTACTTGAACGCAAAGGGGTCTGTATCTGTTTCATTGCAACACACATTTTCATACACATGTTTCACATACTATGTAGAAAATATATTTTTTTCATTGTAACGCGCATCTGTTTCATTGTAACACAATCATGTTTCAAACAATATGCTCATATTTACAAAAATCATTGTTTTTCTATGCTGATTCTGACAAAATCAATAATCGTTGAAGACCACAAATTCTATAAAATATATCAGTTTGAGCATCAAATTCCTCAACATGCAGATTAGTCATAAAGTAATGAACATAACGTGGTGAGCTGTAAATGTAATAATGTAGATCCATCCTAGAGATAGTCACTCAAAATAAAGATTTTATTTAAGTTGATTTTAGAACTATTTATGTGATATCACTCATTCCAGCATTAAACCAGTTTCAAACTGTGTATATACCACTTTTTATGCATTGAAACATGATTTTAAGATTTTTTAAATATGTATTTTTAAGTTGAAGTGGATATAGATGATTTATGAGTCAAATAATAAATGCAATTTGTGCCTTCATCTCTTAGAACTTGAAACTTTGTATATCTGCTTTCGCCTTGAATGAAATATTATATATTTATATTGTATAAACAGTCTTGATTTGTTTTATTATACATTCCAAAGGTTGACCATTACAAAGTTTCATCAAAATCGACCCGATTCTTGCGCCTGAGACACATCTCATTATGATTAACATTTGTGAGCTGTTTCATGAAATTCCCATCAGTACTTTCGAAGTTATGGCTGAGACGTTTGTTTCGGACGGATACGCTAACAAACGGAAGGTGCGATCACCATATGCCCCCTCCCTTTGTAAATGACTTGCCATCAATGACCCCCATCACTTCCTGGAAGCAAGATATCAGCAAAGCCATCACTGGTTCAAAAGTTGCAGACAACTAAATACCCAATGTTGACTCATAAACTATGTGTGACCTTTTTTATGCTCCGAAAAATGTCGGGGGAGCCTCTTGTCACTGCTTTGTCCGTCAACGAGTCCCTCTTTTCTTGTCCAAAGCATAACTCGATACCACTTAAAGGGACAATGTCCGTAGCTTTTAGCTTATAAAACGCACACTAATTACGTTCACAAACATTACACACCAAACATTATTGAATATTTACTAATTAAATGCAAGATTGTTCAACGGAAGTCAATCGCGGTACAAAAACAAAAGACGCTTTGAGCATTTGAACTCGCAGCTCAAACTAAACTTACGCCCTTGAGTAATAACAGTGAGCGCGCGATAGCCGACGACGCTCCTGACTGAGCTAAGTAGGCTATACATTTACGCAATACATACTATGTAGAAAACCTAATGCGCTAATGGAAGTCATTTGATCAGCAGAAATATAATTATTATTTTTTTCTTTCGAATTCATGAATATATTACTACAGACTTCTTTAGGTCTATGCTCAAGTTTTCATATATACATTTCACTGAATAAAAGTCACATTTATTTGGTTATGCTCAATATCTGCTTTCTTACGGACAGTGTCCCTTTAAGGCTTTGGAATGTAACTTCACACAAGGATAAAAGGCAATGCAAGGACAAGCAGTTCGCTTGAACCATGATTATCGCCCTTTTCCCTTTGCACTTTTATACTGAGTATCTTGTCCGGAGCATAACTTGAAGACTACTAATAGGACTGGAATAAAACTTCACAAAATGGGAGAAGTGCAGAGTATATATCACTCGTATATAATAACACACAAATCTACATAAGTTTATTATTGCTGTACAGTTACTCACTTAAAGCATATATAGTTTATATTACTACCATATCATCCCTTATTTTTAGCTCTACTGATCAGAGATCAGCAGAGCTTATGCCGTGGTGCGGCGTCCGTCGTCCGTCCGTCTGTCCGTTAACTTTTTTTTTGTAGCGACTACTCCTCTGAAACTACTGAATAGATTTTCATGAAACTTTACAGAAATGTTGCCCATGAAGTCTAGTTGATCCTAGCAAAAATTCATGTAGATGTGAAATCCAAGATGGCCGCCAAATCTAAAAATAGGTTTTTAAAAAACAAGTTTGTAGCGACTACTTCTTGAAAACTCTAAGTGATATTGATATGGGACTTTTTCTAAAATGATCAGCATGACATGATGTTGGTCCTTGTCGAAAATCGTTTTGATTCGACATTAAACATGGCTGCCAGCGGCCATCTTTGTTTACATAGAGTTATATAATGAAAACTTGTAGCGACTACTCCTCTGAAACTACTTGACGGATTTTCATGAAACACAGGAATGTTGCTCTTGATGTCTAATTAATCCTAGCAAAATTTCAGGTCGGCCGGAAATTCAAGATGGCCGCCACGGCTAAAAATAGATTTTTAAAAAATAAGTTTGTAGCGACTGCTTCTTGAAAACTACAAGAGATATTGATATGGGACTTTTTCTAAAATGATCAGCATGACATGATGTTGGTCCTTGTCGAAAATCGTTTTGATTCGACGTTAAACATGGCTGCCAGCGGCCATCTTTGTTTACATAGAGTTATATAATGAAAACTTGTAGCGACTACTCCTCTGAAACTACTTGACGGATTTTCATGAAACTTCACAAGAATGTTGCTCTTGATGTCTAATTGATCCTAGCAAAATTTCAGGTTGGCCGGAAATTCAAGATGGCCGCCACGGCTAAAAATAGATTTTTAAAAATTAAGTTTGTAGCGACTACTTCTTGAAAACTATAAGAGATATTGATATGGGACTTTTTCGAAAAATTATCAGCATGACATGATGGTTATCCGAGTCGAACATTATTTTGATTCGACGTTAAACATGGCTGCCAGTGGCCATCTTTGTTTACATAGAGTTATATAATGATAACTTGTAGCGACTACTCCTCTGAAAATACTTGACGGATTTTCATGAAACTTCACAGGAATGTTGCTCTTGATGTCTTATTGATCCTTGCAAAATTTCAGGTCGGCCGGAAATTCAAGATGGCCGCCATGGCTAAAAATAGATTTTCAAAATACAAGTTTGTAGCGACTACTTCTTGAAAACTATAAGTGATATTGATATGGGACTTTTTCTAAAATGATCAGCATGACATGATGGTTATTCAAGTCGAACATTATTTTGATTCGACGTTAAACATGGCTGCCATTGGCCATGTATGTTTACATAAGAGTTATATAATGATAACTTGTAGCGACTACTCCTCTGAAACTACTTGACGGATTTTCATGAAACTTCACACGAATGTTGCTCTTGATGTCTAATTGATCTTAGCAAAATTTCAGGTCGGCCGGAAATTCAAGATGGCCGCCATGGCTAAAAATAGATTTTTAAAAATTAAGTTTGTAGCGACTACTTCTTGAAAACTATAAGAGATATTGATATGGGACTTTTTCTAAAATGATCAGCATGACATGATGGTTTTCCGAGTCGAACATTATTTTGATTCAATGTTAAACATGGCTGTCAGTGGCCATCTTTGTTTACATAGAGTTATATAATGAAAACTTGTAGCGACTACTCCTCTGAAACTACTTGACGGATTTTCATGAAACTTCACAGGAATGTTGCTCTTGATGTCTTATTGATCCTAGCAAAATTTCAGGTCGGCCGGAAATTCAAGATGGCCACCACGGCTAAAAATAGATTTTCAAAAAAACAGTTTGTAGCGACTACTTCCTGAAATCAAAATCAATCAGTAGAGCTTCAAGGTCATTGACCTCTTGTTTAATATTTTTATCTTTATATATTTACATTAATTTTTAATTACTACTTCATTTCTTCATCTTTCATCAGTTTTTGCGCACAATATGACCTATTTATGTGTTGACGTGCCGTAAAACACCATTCATTCATTCCACTTCGGGTGCATCGGTTCCAATGAACTTCTTGTTTGCAACACATGTCGATAAGATGCTCATACATATAATAATGTTATTAAATGAACCAGCAGTTGAGAGGTCTTTTATTAAAGATTTTCGATATAAATTTTATCTAAAACCACTTTTTACCCAATGAAAATAATTGTACAGATTTGAGACTTCGATGTAATGATCATTTCTTAAAAATGGATCAAAATATGTTGAATGATTTATAAAAATATTTTAAGTATAATGGTGGCCATCTTGGATGAGAGATCAACCTACTATGATTCTCACTTCTTGTTACTTAAATCAAAACTGGTTAAACTAACCTGCCCAATAACAGAAAAATTAAAGAAAACGTTCTTCAAAACGATCCAGGTGTTCAGGTCATATAGTAATGTAAATGTGCCGATTATAAGAATTGGTTTATTGATGCGTTTTTAAAATACCAGTGATTGAATATGTATAAAATGAAATATGAGTTGGTAATTCGACGCTTCAGTTTCAGGGTTTGGCCTGGCTGGTTAAAGCCGTTTATATTGTGTCTGTAGAGTTTGGATTCTCAAATAATGTAAGTTATATATATATATATATATATATATGGGGAGAAATATTTGTGAACTACCAAGGACAGACAACCTTCGGACGAACTACGGCAGGCTAGGCTAGCGCTAGGATTTTAAACCCTTTAGCCAAATCTGGCTAAAGCCCTAAAAATTCCTTTAGCCAGATTAGAATGTCTTTAGCCAGACTTTTGCCTAGATATTTTTGAACGAATTGGAGGCGCTAAAACTTCGCGTTTGCATTCAGATCAATAGTAAGTTAAAAAAGTATGCTTTATTAACCTACATGTATAGGGTATCAATATGTCCACATTAAATGCATTCAGCTTTAGTGCTTACAATTACTTATAATTACAATTGGAGCTATAAAATATTCAAAAAGTTTTAAAAATTGTATTTAATTTAATGCTATTTTAATTTTTAAAAAATGTCGACTGAAATTTAAAAAAGGACTGATTGCATGCATATAATAAGAAAATATAAAAATACAGACTCTTGTCACCATTGATTAGACCATTTAGTATTTTCATTAAATGTATTTAAATATAGGCCTACTAACATTCATAGAAATAAAATATTAAAATATATTTAAAAATGTTGGGCTAAGCTGAGGCATATAAAACAAGTTCAACTAACAGGAGTTCCAACGGAGCTAGAAAGATCGCGCTGCATTGTGAGACAAAATTCAGAAATGCCACATACACCACGAATATCATGCTCAGAGTAAGTAATAAAAGCCACTTCATTCTAAAATTGTACCTCAATATTTTGAGTAAGCGCACCGTTTGCATTTTTTCATGTTGATTGTTCAACCATAAATTATCCCAATTCAGAGACAGTCGATCAAACATCGGTTCACACTTGCCATTGTTCCAGTTTACGCTACCGTGTGTACAACTAATTAGTCTTATCAGTGATCGTAAAGTTTGAAAAACACCGACGGCATCTCCAGCTTATTAATTCGTAAGCAAACTTTGTGTTTTGAAAAGCCATTTTGGCCGCTAGAGGGCGCCACGTTATTTTTAATGTTTTACCCGGCTCGATAACGCAGTTCAATATGTGGATAATATTGAGCGCGGGGTCACAAACAAGTTGATTGACAGCAAGAGGCGGAACAGTGGGCGGAGTCTATCGCACAGTGACAATAGAAACAATAAATGACTGCGGTCTTCAATAAACACTGCGATAATTAGTTTATCAGTCCAAATTGATTGTCGCTAATTAGCTAACAACACCCAGCGGGGTAGTGGCTTTATAAACAGTGAAAGACTTTGTGTATTAGAATTCAGGATTTTCCGAGATTTAAGACAAAATCGGTCGGAAATTTGAATTCGCCAGACCGCCGATGTCTGGCGAATTTGATATGTATTTCTTACGATTTTTATTCGCCAGTTTGGGTTTCTTTTCGCCTATGGCGATTTGGCGAATGCTTAACGCGAGCCTAGGCAGGGCGCCTAGCTATGACGAGATACACAGAAATCAAGCGTATATATTCACTCCTTAAAAAAGGTAGCTGCAACACATGTTGATAAACTGTATCTCTACATCATAACACACTCGCCTGGAGGCACAATTAACATATAGACACATACATACATACAATTATAGCTCATATGAGTGGGCCACATTTAAGCGTTCAACCACACACAGCTATATTGAGACAGTGACAATGAAAGGTGCCGGATCTGGGGATACTGTGAATTCAGATATATATAATAAAGGGAGAGAATTTGAACTCACTACGGCAACTTTCGAAATCGGGATCTCGTAAGAGATTCACGTTCACAAGGCAGAATTATATATGGGGAGAAATATTTGTGAACTACCAAGGACAGACAACCTTCGGACGAACTACTGCATATATATATACCTTGTCGTCAGTAGGTTTAGATACGGTGTACATCTGTTTTTAACTATGGCGGTTATTGTTGGGATAGCTACTTCAAAAAAAAAGTTCCAAGTTGTTCGTAAAATGCACATGGTCATGTAAATGCAAAGAAAACAAGAAGTAGAGAGCATCTATTAAATTTCTTTTTTATGTTGTTGGCATTTTTATTGTACACATGATGATGAATAAATGAACATTATTATTATTTACAAATGAAATACGAACGATGTCATAACAATTTTAAGAATGCATTGTGCATCAAAGGCCACCGTAAAGCCTAAACATGACCAGTTGGCCCTTAAAGGTACTGTAGCGAGAACAGTGCCTTGTATGGACAACTGGGACATTGGATACTTGATTTTGCTTAGATATGCATGTCTTCCGACAGTCCAAGTAATAAATTTGCCAGAATACGTTTTTTAAGTTTATCACATTGACAACTTTAAAAGGAAGGATTTCCCCACTGGTGATTTTTTTTCAACAATTTTTTTATATTAAATTATAAATTGCTGTTTTCAAAAAACATTTTAACCCACTAATCTCCTAGCAAATTCTCATTGGTAACTGATAGTACTGTCGAGTTTGTGATCTCGTGATTTTAACCCTTAGCCCGATACATATATATAATTGACCGTTCTTTCTTTGAATTAAGACCATTCCATTTATGTGACAAAGGGGTATTTTGGGGAAAATGACTGAACAGCAGATGACTATGTAACACTCGCAGTCTGATCTGGATTTACAATGGAAGCAAAGCTATTATAGTCGTGCTTAGCAGGTTATGGGTTAAATCAGAACTGGCTTTATACACAAATAAATCGGAGTGGATCATCTACCAATTTGTAGCATAAAAAGTCCAGAAAATTGTCACTGTATCAGTCTATGGCACAAGGTTCATTTCAATAGCCATCAGCGACAGACTGGAACTACACATACCACTAGAAAATAAGAAGTAACAAGAGGTCAATGACCTTGAAGCTCTACTGATTGATTTTGATTTCAGGAAGTAGTCGCTACAGACTTGTTTTTTGAAAATCTATTTTTAACCGTGGCGGCCATCTTGAATTTCCGGCCGACCTGAAATTTTGCTAAGATCAATAAGACATTAAGAGCAACATTCCTGTGAAGTTTCATGAAAATCCGTCAGGTAGTTTCAAAGTAGTAGTCGCTACAAGTTTTCATTATATAACTCTATGTAAACAAAGCAGCCATGTTTAAGGTCAAATCAAAACGATTTTCGACAAGGACCAACATCATGTCATACTGATCATTTTAGAAAAAGTCCCATATCAATATCTCTTATTGTTTTGAAGAAGTAGTCGCTACAAACTTATTTATTTTAAATCTATTTTTAGCTGTGGCGGCCATCTTGAATTTCCGGCCGACCTGAAATTTTTCTAGGATCAACTAGACATCAAGAGCAACATTGCTGTGAAGTTTCATGAACATCCGTCAAGTAGTTTCAGAGGAGTAGTCGCTACAAGTTTTTACTATATAACTCTATGTAACCAAAGATGGCCACTGGCAGCCATGTTTAAAGTCGAATCAAAATAATTTTCCACAAGGATCTACATCATGTCATGCTGATCATTTTAGAAAAAGTCCCATATCAATATCACTTATAGTTTTCAAGAAGAAGTCGCTACAAACTTATTTTTTAAAAATCTATTTTTAGCTGTGACGGCCATCTTGAATTTCCGGCCGACCTGAAATTTTTCTAGGATCAATTAGACATCAAGAGCAACATTCCTGTAAAGTTTCATGACAATCCGCCAAGTAGTTTCAGAGAAGTAGTCGCTACAAGTTTTTACTATATAACTCTATGTAAACAAAGATGGCCGCTGGCAGCCATGTTTAACGTTGAATCAAAACGATTTTTGACTAGGATCAACATCATGTCATGCTGATCATTTTAGAAAAAGTCCCATATCAATATCACTTATAGTTTTCAAGAAGAAGTCGCTACAAACTTGTATTTTAAAACTCTATTTTTAGCTTTGGCGGCCATCTTGGATTTCACATCAACATGAATTTTTGCTAGGATCAACTAGACTTTATGGGCAACATTTCTGTAAAGTTTCATGAATATCCATCCAGTAGTTTCAGCTGTGAAGTCGCTACAAATAAAAGTTTACGGACAGACGGACGACGGACGCCGCACCACGGCATAAGCTCTGCTGATCTCTGATCAGTAGAGCTAAAAACCACCATTTCTCGCCGTTTTAAATTGTATGCTTCCGGAAACCATAGCATGAACGTTTTCAAGATTGCATGTCTACCAGCTCTCACTGTTTTACCAATAGACACGTATCTCTAGCAAATAGGAAGTAAAAACGTTTCTTGCTGCATTTTCAAATCTTACACTAAAATTGTAAACATGATCAACAATTATTGGTTACTCTACTACAAACTGACTGATCTTGTCTTGCTTAGTTTTACTAAAACCGCAACATGAACATGTATGCAAGAGCTATTTTTGAACACATTTGTTGTCTCTTGTCCACTATAAATGAACTCCTTTCATTCCATGTATTGCTCAAGACATGTTTTTAGAGACAGACAAGGGCACAATATATTTTTGCCGGACTGATTTAATATTGTAAAAGCTTGTAAAAGCTTGCAAAATTAGACCTGTAGCAAATAGATTTCGACAGATTTCTAGCTTTGGGCTTTCCTAATTTTTGAGCAATACCCTTTCCTGATCTTGCAGCACTGTTCTTCCTATTTTTGGAGCACAGCTCTCTTTTCATGAAACACAATGTTCCAGAATGCTCCTCTTCAATCCCAGAACTTAATCACTCCGTCCCAACCTGCCGAGGCGACCTTTGATGTTTCGTGAGGATGCCACAATGCGGATATGCACACATCGTCGTGTGCCTTAAACTTGGAGTAGAGTTTGGTGGTCTTCCAGTCCCAGATGTAGAGTTTCCCGTCAGCATCTCCCGATATTACGTAACTGTTACAGAATAAGACAGACGGGTAACAAAATATAGTTATTGCAATTAAATTATTTTATGGAACAATTGAGTTGGGGAGAAGTGATGCTGTCAAGAATACAAACAGAAATTTACTGACTTTACATACCAGGCCTGGAATTCACCAACCATTCTTCAGACTATTCTTAGACTTGAGCTCAAGTACTGAAATTTCGTTCACAAATATTTCCAGGTCTGGTCTTGAATTCACCAACCATTCTTGAGAATATTTTTAGACTGAAGCTCAAGTACGCAAATTTCAATCACAAATATTTCTATAAATTTACAGAATAAGCATTCATAACAAGCTGCTATGTATAAATATGATGCATACTAATAAATAGCAACTTGTGACGATTGTTTATCTTTGAAGGTCAAGGAAATATTTGTGAACGAATTTTCGGTACTTTAGCTCAAGCCTAAGAATAGTTTGAAGAATGGTTGGTGAATTCCAGGCCTGGTCTTTCTGGTCTAAGTTTTGATACTTGTTCTGTGTACAATAGGTATCTCCTAATAGAAGCACCTCATCTTATAGAAGCACTCCCCATCTTTTTTTAGAAGTATTTCCTGTTGACAGAAAATCCAAAAATTCTTCAAAATTCAATAAATGTTTGATCTTTCGTAAAAAGAAAGATTTAGCTATTACATTTATTGTGAATGACATCTGAAGCTCAGTTTGGGATATACAATCTGGCAAGAACTGCTTTTAAGTATAACCGTATTAAATGAAAAGAAACAACAAAATAATAATAGTGCTCCCTTTGCATTTTGCCTAGCTTCAATAAGAGGAAAAACGCTACATAATTTATCAGATATTTATCAGTTATCAAAGATATAAATTCCTACCTGTTTATTTGTTTTATCAACTATATGTATCTAACAGCTAGTGTTTTCTTTTTTAAACAAAAATGAAAAATAAACATACCTCATTTCTGGAGAAAAGTCTAGACTACAGGCATAACCTGCGACCTGAAAAAGATAGGAAATAAAAAGTTAAAGAGAAGAAAATAAACTTTTTATAGGCATTTCAGACTGAATAATGAATCTTGATTTGTAAACTTTACAGATTTCCATTTCTATATACTTTTCATTTTATTTTTACAATCTACAACAAGACAAAAACAGAAAGTGTGCAATCAAATCTGCATAAAGAACCTCAATACGAATATGAATTTCAGGGTCCGCCCTAATTCTTTGTGCCAACACTTTCGCCAAATGAAAAAAGTTTGAGCCAAATTGGCAATATTGGAGCCAATTTATTAGTCCTGAGTAGTTTGACATGCTAATCAACTGCTTAAGATGTTTATGAACTCTCAAAGTGGGAGGTATTAAACAAAGTAGTCCTTTGTAAAGTGCAGTCATTATATTTTCCAATCAATTAGTCCTTGCAATATCCACACAGCCTTAGGGGTGCAAAAAACAGCAAAGTTGCACACGTTTCCAGTATGCTACTCAACAATTTTGTCATAATGTATACACAGCATGCAACCTGAACTGTTTTATTGATTATTTACACTCTTGTGATGACTTTAGGGTAAATGTGGTAAACCGGTCAAAACCAGTCTCGTCAATATTGGGACAAAACAGATTGACGATATTTAAATAACCCATAAAATCTGCTCAACGATTTTTGCCAATTTCTTTTTTCTTGTGTCAAAATCATTTTTCCTTCACATTTGGCTCCAATTGCGAATGGCAGAGTGGACCCTGACATTGCTGTAAACTTTTACGGCATAATTTGTTCAAACATCCCAACTTCAAAAGTTTAACATTCAACAAAATTCCAGAAAACCAGCAATTAACAAGATGACTGTTTTCCTATACAACTGGATGCAAAATATTCAACTTCTTGCATTTTGCAATTATGTTTTTGCTCTTTTTTGACTTTAAGGAGCTCAAACTCTGTTAGTGAAGGAAAATTTCATACAAAGGTATCCCTACTTTATTGATGCATATTTTGTATATCTTAAAACTTGTTTTGCTAAAGGACTAGGTATGATAGAGGGCAAAATTGGCCCCCAATATTGAGTTTTAATGTACAAGTTTTGAATACCTAGTTTAGCTACAAATAAACTGAATATTTATTAAAACTCATTACGAGTACATTTGAAGGCTCTAAATCAGTTTAAGAGCCTCACAAACAAGGCATTTTCTTTCAAAAATGTCATTTTGGTTCATTTTCAGCAGTTTTCAATCATTTTTTCGTCTTGAAAATACAGAGCGCACCCTCGAGCACAGCTGATTTTTTGTTGAAACAGGTACTAGATAGGGATGCATCATCAGCCAAAAAACTGTGTGTGCTCGGAGGTGCGCTCTATATTTTTAGGATCAAAATCTTGCCCAGAAAGGTCCAAAATCTACAAAATATAACAAAATTACCAAAAATGCCATTTTTGAGACCCTGTTTATTCTTCTAGATAAATCAAATAAATAAAAATATCTTTTGAAGATAGAATATGATCAATCTACTTCAACAGGCACAACAGATTATGTAAATATTATTTTTTTGCATTCTGAATATATTGGGGGCCAAAATACTCCCTTATCATATGTTATCCTTTGTCATTAAAACTTTTAAAACTTTTTTGAATATTTTCAAAAATATAATTATGTGCAAACTCACTTTTTTGACTCAATATATAGGCCATTAAACCACTACAACAGATCTACATACCATGTGTCCTGTGAATGTCTTTTTCCTCATGTATTTAAATCTGTTTAAAACGTTGAACACAGCGATCTTGTTGTCCATCGACTGACACGCCAACCATTTACCTGTAGATACAAACTGAATGTTGTTGAACAGCTCATCAAAACATTATAGGTTTTAATTTAGAGCTGCCCCAAAGTGATGGGAAGATATAAATAATCATTCTTAAGCAGGTAGTCAAGTAAATGGATTGGGTAAAAACGAGCACGTTTGAACAAACTGGTATTTATTATTAAAGTTCGGACAAATCTGAAGTGTCTGTTCGAAATAAAGTATTATTTTGAGCCTACTGCACCATTACTGCTGTTGTTTGTTTATTTTGACAACCAGTTATTTTAGACAGACTCACAACTGTTTCTCCAGATATAAATTATATCTATATGACGTAATATTCAGCCAATGATGTGAAAGCACACATACTTTTGCCTTCGAAGGTGGAGATTGTCCAAGTGTGTGCATATAAAAACTCATGGCAGAGAAAGGTTTTTACAACATTTTGTAATAGACTTCACAGCCTAAATATTAGTTTTTAGAGATGTGAGCTTCAAGTTCAAGTTGTTCGTAAAATGCACATGGTCATGTAAATGCAAAGAAAACAAGAAGTAGAGAGCATCTATTAAATGTCTTTTTTTTATGTTGTTGGTATTTTTATTGTACACAAGATGATGAATAAAAGAACACATTATTATTTACAACTGAAATACAAATGAACAATATGTCATAAAACTGAGAGGGGGGTGGGGTAAGTAGAATAGCTTGTGTTTTCTGTAAAAAATCTAACTGAAAAACAAGACTTTTTGATTGTCAAATGATATACCCATGTTTAGGTAGGCATTAAGAAATTAAGAATTGGTACATCTGATAATGGTATATGTCTGAAAAAATCAAACACAGAACGTGGGATAGCCACTCTTGTACCCTCTACCTGCATAATCAAATATTTATTAACATTTCTGTCGAGAATTCTGCTGATGATATCTATGTACCAACACTTGACATACCATTAGGTGATAACGTTGTTGCTGGCATAGAGTGCATGGTGGGGTCAGCTATATACTTGAAATCTACTGGAACATCCCTGAAAATAAAGCCGTTCATCAAATTATTCTGTTGTCAAATTTTAAATATTTAATATTTAGTTGACAAAAATGTCACATTATGTGAATATGCTAAAAGTTTGCATTTACAATGACTTTAAAGTAACTATCCCGCCAACAACAGGCAACTTTTATGAAACCTGTGCCCCAGTATCGCTCAGGCGTGGGGAGTGTTTCGTCGAGCTGCTTGTACAGGCGGCGGAGTGACGGCGAGAACACGTACCCCTACCCCTGAGACCCTAACCCTAGCGGCCCCGCTAACAGTCGCCGCGTGGATATATTACATATCTTCAGAATCCAAACTCTGTAGACACAATATAACCGGCTTTAACCAGCCAGGCCAAACCCCAAAACTGAAGCGTCGAATTAAGAGTTACCAACTCATTCTATGTATATTCAATCGCAGGTATTTTTAAAACCGTGAAAAAAAACAAGAGGCCCAAGAGGGCCTGTGGATGCTCTACTGGCTAAAGCTAAAGTTTGTGTATGAAGGGTCACAACTCTGTCAAAAATCATTCAAACGGAATATGGTGATGACATGCACAACAAGGCTTGGTACTGATCATCCCATCAAGTTTCGCTGAAATCCGGTCAGGGATTCAGGAGAACTAGTCGGACAAAGATTGTGTATTAAAACCTATAAAAGGCCATAACTCTACCAAAAAACTGTCAACCGCAACATGGTGAAGAAATGCATAACTAAGCTTGGTACCGATCATTCCTGAAAAGTTTCGTTGAAATCCGGAAAGGGGTTCAGGAGAACTAGTTCAGACAAAATTTGTGTATTTAAACCTTTAAAGGGCCATAACTCCATCAAAAATCATTCAACCGGAACACGGCGACAATATGTACAACTAGGCTTGGTACTTATAATCCCTGCAAAGTTTTGTTGAAATCCGGCCAAATGAAGGTTCTATCATCTTCACGAGGCAAAGTACAGCATCTTTGAAGTAATGCAAGGGCCATAACTCCGGTGTTACTAATCCCATTTGGTTGGTTTTCAAACATGTCCAAGATTTCATTGATAGTAACAATCTGGTAAAGTTTGGTAAAGATTGGATGAAAAATGAAGGCCCTATCATCTTAACGAGGCAAAATACAGTTTTTTAAACTAAATTAGTGTTACTAGTCCGATCTGGCTGGTTTTCGAACTCGCTCAAGCTTTCATTTATATCAACAATTGTGTAAAGTTTGAAAAAGATCAGATGAAAAATGAAGGCCTTATCGTGTTGACGAGGCCAAATTATAGCACATTTCAGAAAATCAAGGGCCATAACTCCAGTGTAAATGGTCAAAGCTTGCTGGTTTTCGAACTCGTCTGAGCTTTCATTGATATCAACAATCTGGTAAAGTTTGAAAAAGATCAGATGAAAAATGAAGGCCCTATCACGTCGACGCAAAATATTACAATTAACTAAATCAAGGGCCATAACTCTGGTGTTACTGGTCCAAACTGGCTGGTTTTCGAGCTTTCATTGATATCAACAATCTGGTAAAGTCTGAAAAAGATCGGATGAAAAATGAAGGCCCTATCGTGTTAATGAGGCAAAAGTTAGCGGACGACAGACGGACGGACGACGGTAAACACACCATCCCGTAAGCTCTGCTGGACTTCGGCCAGGAGAGCTAAAAAATTAACTTTTAATCGGCACATATACATTAATATATAACTCTAACACCTGGATTGAGCTTTGATACATGATTTTGTAGTGTAATTTTGCCGTTATTTGGCGGGTTAGTTTCTTTAGATCTGTTTTAATATCATAAGAAACATTTTTGAGATCTATTCTATGGTATGTTGTTTGTAAGCTGCTGTTGTATTTATCGTTATTGGTATTTCATGTGTTTCGCATCTTCACTTATTACAGTTGGGTTCTGTCCAATAACTCACCATTCCCAGACTCGTAAACTTTTGTCGTCTGAAGACGAGACAAATCGTCTGTTTTGATCGACAAATGTGATTGTGTTTACAGCACCCAGATGCCTGTCATATTCCTGGACTATCTCCCCAGACCGAATATCCCACTGTAATAACAAACAAGTCTTTGTTACAGGTAATGTTGATTCACATTTGTTTTATTTACAAACAGAATTCCGACTAAAAAAATAGCGTGTTTATGATTGAAATAAAGTCCTAGAAATTGTTTTATATTTTTCACGTGGACCATATTATCTTATATTCTCACGATAATTTGGCGACCTCACCATCTCAACATGGTGGAATTACTATTTTTAACTGACCATTACTTTTGTCATGAATATACAATTTATATTCATCTGCAAAAGAGAACTCTTAAAAGTCCCTATTCCGCCACCAAAGGCAAACTTTACAACAAATGTGCACCATTTATAAACCAACTGACGACGAGGTATATATATATAACTATATTTTGAGAATCCGAAGTCTATAGACACAATATAAACAGATTTAACCAGCCAAACCAAAACCCAAAACTGGAGAGTTTAATTAAGAGTTACAAACACATAATCCATTTTATGCACATTCAATTATGGGTATTTTAACAACTCGTGAATAAACCTATACTTTTAATTGGCACATATACATTATTATATGACCTGAACACCTGGAACACCTTTGTGGAGCACTGTGGTCTAGTGGTAGAGCGTTGGACCCATGATCCAAAAGTCGTGGGTTCGACCCCCACCATAACCACACGTGTTGTGTCCCTAAGCCACACTCAATAAAGCCCCTCAGGGCTATTCCATTAAAACATACATGGGACTCCAGGAAGGCACTTTTGAAACTGAACACCCACCCATAGATGAAACAAACAAGAGGGCCATGATGGCCCCAAAATGATCACCTGAGTACTGGCACATTATCAAAATTCTTCGAAATCTTATGGTTATATACAATCTGTGCAAGTTTGGTTAAGATTGTTCAAGAAATGTGGCCTCTGTTGTGTTAACAACATTGATATAAAGACACTGAAAAAGTTTAGTAAAGATCAAATACAAAATGAAGGTGCTAGAGTGTAAAACCTTGGGTAGGGCTAAATGTGACCCCATGGCTATATGTAATATATGAGAGCTGTGTGCCTTGTGGTTTCAGAGAAAATATCTTTTAAGTTTTGCCCTATAAAGGTCTATGTAAAACATGTGACCACTGGGGCGGGGCCAAATGTGACCCCAGGGTCACCATTTGAACAAACTTGGTAAAGGACCATAATATTATAGTAAATGCAAAATATACCTGGCTCTTGTAGTTCCAGAGAAAAATAGTTTTTAATGTTTTTCCTATTTAAGTCTATGTAAAACTGTGACCCCCGGGACGGGGCTAAATGTGACCCAAGGGTCACCATTTGAGCAAACTTGGTAAAGGACCATAATCTTATATTAAATGCAAAATATTAAACCTCTGGCTCCTGCAGTTTCAGAGAAGATTTAAAAAAAAAAATCCTATACAAGTCTACCGTATATTACGCACCCGTGTATAATACGCACCCACCTTCTCAGAGGTCAAAACTGGGGTAAAAAAGTTGTTTCCGTGTATAATACGCATCAAAATATTAGATTTCCTAGATGAACAATTCAACGAAAATAAAAGGTTAAAAACCAAAAAAAAATTCTCTAATTGCATCACGATAATTAAAGCAGAATGATATGGTACAACAACTATCTGAAAACAATTGTCTATCAATCTCCCGTTAATTCCAAACCCTGCTGAAAACCAAGGAATTACACAAAGAACTGACCATGCCATATAGATAAACTGTGTAATCATCGGTCATGAATACACGCCAGCTGAGGCAATGTTTTAACCGGGCGAAACCATTTTTAATTTAGGTGTTACAGGTCGTTGCTATTGAATGAGAGTGGTCCATTCCACTATCTGTCAGAGACCTACACATTTTACTGCGTATTTGTCGGTTAAATCAAAAGACTAACCCATCCTCAAAACTATCAATAGAGGGTGTCGCTACTTGCGTCAACTTCGAAGGATTATAGAAATAGAATAACCCACTCTACCCGTGTTTGAAGTGTGTCTGTACTGCAGCTATTTCCGAAATTCGCAAAACGTGTGAAATTATAAACAATTTAGCGGATAAGAGCAAAACAAAGGGAAAACATGATCATCCTTTATTGAAATTCTGCAACAAATATGCAAGTATTTTTTATAATAGATGTACACTTTATTCATGTCGCCATCATCGCTTTTACTGTCGTCTGCAAGTGTCGTTTGGTGCATTTAACATATGAGAATAGAATAGTACATACTACATGTACCAGTCTAATTCATGGAATTCTGCATATAAAATGCAAGAAAAAAAGCTTATTGTATTGTTTTCTTGTATTGTACGCACCCCTCTTTCGGAAACCTTAAAAGAAGTAAAAAAACTGTGTACTATACAAGGTAAAATACGGTATGTAAAACTGTGACCCCCGGGGTGGGGCCAAATTTGACACCAGAGTCACCATTTGAACAAACTTCATAGAGGACCATAAGCTTATAGCAAAAGCAAAATATTAAACCTCTGGCTCGTGTAGTTTCAGAGAAGAAGATTTTTTTAAGTTTTTCCCTATACAAGCCTATGTAAAACTGTGAACCCTGGGGTGGGGCCAAATGTGACACCAGGGTCACCATTTGAACAAACTTGGTAAAGGACCATAAGATTATAGCATATGCAAAATATTAAACTTCTGCGTTTTGCAGCTCCAGAGTAGAAGATAAAGTTTTCCCTATACAAGCCTAGATGTAAAACTGTGACCCCCGTGGCGGGGCCAAATGTGAAATTTGAACAAACTTGGTAAAGGACCATAATCTTATAGTAACTGCAAAATATTAAACATCTGCCTCTTGCAGTTTCAGAGAAGAAGATTTTTTAAGTTGTTCCCTATACAAGTCTATGTAAAACATGTGACCCCTGGGGTGGGCCAAATGTGACCCCAGGGTCATCGTTTGAACAAACTTGGTAAAGGCTCATAATCCTACAGTAAATTTTGCAAAATATTAAACCTCTGGCTCTTGTAGTTTCAGAGAAGAAGTTTTTTTTGATTTGTTTCCTATATAAGTCTATGTAAACTGTGACAACCGTGGCAGGGCCAAATTAGACCCCAAGGTCACCATTTGAACAAACTTAGTAGAGGACTATATTATTAAGCTGATGCTACATGTAATACACGAAAGCTCTGTGCCTTGAGGTTTCAGAGAAGAAAATTAATGAAAAACATGCAAAATCTCAATATACAAACTTTGGACCCCCAGGGCAGTCATTTTTGATACCGGGGACATCATTTGAACAAATTTGATAGTCTAGGCATTGGCAACCATTTTAAAAGAAAAACTGTCGAAATCTTTCCTCCAATTCTTGAGGAGAAGATTTTTTAAAGTTTCGACCATATATGGTAATGGCGGCCATCTAAAAAGCATTCAGCTAAGGATCATACATGTGAAGTTTGGTCAAATTGGCCAAGCGGTTTCTGAGGAGAAGTCGTTTGAAGCAAAAGTTAATGACGACGACGGACGACGAGTGATCCCAATAGATCACCTGAGCCTGGTGATCTAAAAAATGCTATAAAACTAAACAAATAAATAAAATGTGTCAACTTACACAAACTATTTTCTTGTCGGACGTGCCAGCGACGAACAAGTGTTGTTTGTCTTCCTCTGGATGATACTTGACACAGTAGGCCACTTTCTTGCTGGTAAACCGACCTTTACATTCGCCTGTCCAAATATGACAATATGTTTTTACATGAATTAATAAAACATGCTACTAGCCAGCAAGCTTTTCTGTAAAAGGGTATTTCACTCCGACACAATAAATCCTCAAGGCTGAATTTGAAATTTGAAGAAAAGTAATCATAGTTTTGTTGCTTTTTACTTAAAAGTATGCCATTTTTCAATTGAAATTTTAAATGTTTAATGCCGAATAATTAACTTCTGATTTATGTTTTCAAATGCTGATTTCCCAAACTGTTATGCTGAAATATACTTAAAAACTGCATTTCTGGAGCACCGACTAGTATTTAATTTTAATATGTGCATATAAACACATTAGGAATATAATTTAAACAGCTTTTACTGCTCAATTATAGGGTTTTAAATTTGAGACAAATCAGAAATCTTTGTTTATGAATCTTAAATAAAACAACATATTTACAATCTGGGTTCCCATATAGGCTGCCATATGACGGCATCTTAGCATAAAAGCAGCAAAAAAAACAAAAAAAAACTGTTAAATTTGCTACTAGACATAAATCCAATTTTGCGTACATACCAGTTTCTGTATCCCAGAGTTTACAATATCTGTCATAGGCACAGCTGAGGAACTCTGTGCCGGAGTTGTTGAATGTGATGTCTCGTACAGCTTGTTTATGACCAAAGTATGTACGTATACACCGTCGGTCATTGTACACCTCCCAGATCTACAATCACAAAAGGTCAACTACGTATAAACTAGAAATGTGTCTGTGGACACGAATGCCCCCGCTGTAAGCTATCAGCTGAAATAAGGCCAAACATCAATGGGCCGGAACAGCCAGACGATATGCACATCTAGACATCATTCTGATACTTCCTACCAAGATTTGCCAAAATCTGTCAAGAAGTTCAGAAGGAGGTCCAATCAAGATGGATAAATGCAAAAAGGCTATATGCCCCTCTGCTCCCATAATAAAAGGTGGCATATGGAAATACAGTCCACACTCAGTATCTATAATTTCAAGGGACCAGAAAAAAAGTTTGAGTTATCCGAAGTTCGAATTAAACGATAATGGCATACTTGTTTTTTTTTATTACCCCACCCACCTGTTTTACACTATGCATATACGTGTATATATTGCCGATATTTGCCGAATTTAATGAAATACATGATTTCTTCCTTCATATATGTTGATGAATATGTTTCTTTTCATGTTAAAGCTATATAAGAAAACGTTTTGGTAATGAAATAAATCAGCAAAATATTTTTGATTTCATAATTTATTAAAAACAGAGAAAGGCATATACATGTATACAATGAAACAACGTTGTCAATATTGTCACAAATGCATTTCTATAAATAGACGTTTAGATTTACACAGACAGTATATTGATTATGAGAAATCATATTTAAACGAAACAATTTACAATATTCAGGTCTATAAGTCTATGTTCTTTTGGTGTTTTCACTATCTACTCTCTTAAAAAACGACATAATGTCACCTTGTTTTCTGCACACTTTTGACAAGTGCATGTTTGTAACGAATCTATCTAAGATTGCCATGGCTGGGAAAACCGACCTAGAATTTTCCTGTGTTTCAACAAAGGACCTCAACACTTCACATGCCTTTAACGCGCTGTCCATAGATGGTTTTGCCGCCGGAATCTCCTCTTACATTAAACATTCTGATTTTATAGCAAAAAACAGAACATTGACAACTGCCACTCATAAATTAATTAGTTATACGTTTTCGTCCATGTCAAATTAGTATAATTGTTTTAACCCACGCGATGGCCATTGTTTTCAATTAGCGTAAACAAACTTCCTCGTTAACAAGCCTTAATTTATCATGAAAAATCAGAGACAACACAAGAAAATAAATTAACAAACATGTCACCATGATTTATTTGTTACAGGTGAAATCATCTCAGCAATTATCACCTTTTGTTTGCTTCACAATCAACTTCGACGCCGGCTTGTGTTTGATCAAACTTGCATTTGGCACTTTAATTGAACTTCGAATTAGCGAGAGTAAATTAATGTATAGATTCGTGTTTGGGACCATAAAAATAGTTTGAATTATCCGATAATTCGAATTATCGAAATTCGACTTAAAAGAAGTCAAATTGCATAAAAATAGAAGGAATAAAATTGGGACCGTGAAAACAATTCGACTTAAGCGGAAATTCGAAATAAGCAAGTTTGAGTTACTGAGAGTAGACTGTACCTTGGTGACCTACTTTTGAAATAAATATCACAAAAGGCACTCGTCAAATTTATCAATGTAAGTTCAGATGTAAGAAGTTGACCTTTATGTGAGATTTAATTTGGGGTTTAAGGTCATAACCTTAAAAAGCCTTTAAGGTTAAATGTTATATAAAACTATTTTAAAAGTTGAAGACCAAAGGATAATGTACTTACAGTAAGGGTTAAAATGAATTAGCTTAAACAATTTTTGTTGTCGTCAGATGATGTTAATTTAGAAAATAAAGAAACAGGAGAACTCTCAAGAGAAACATGTTTTTAAAAAGGACCACCATTTCAGTTCTCAATTTAATTGTTTTAAATTACAATTCACCAGTATTAAGAGCACCTGTCTCCAGTATTAAGAGACCACATGCAATAAGAAACCAATGTTTCTCCTCTCTTTAGTGGTCTCTCAGAACAGGTTTGACTGTACCTGGATATCATGGGTGCTTCAAGCAGAGATTTTACATCCTGTAATGGTATCCTTACCTTTATCTTACAGTCCATACTACAAGATAACAACAAATGTGCCGATTTTGGAAACCATCTTATGGCTGCCACGCCCTTTGTGTGCCCCGCCCATGTGTGGATAAGTTTCTTTGGAATAAAACATTTCTCTGGTGGAAACTCAGATTTGAGGTTAACACCAACATCTTGAGGAACGTGCAGAAATGAACGACCCTGGTAATCAATTGCATCTTTGACTGAAATATAGGTAAAACATTTCAATTACGGTAACATAATGTACACATTTCAATAACTGAAGTGTAAATTACACATTTTAATTACTGAAATGTAAATTACTGAAGTAAAGTACCATTTCAATTACTGAAATGTACACAGCATTCAAACACGATTACGGACATATTGCATCTCAAAATAATTTCTATAATTCAAAATGGAAGGTGTATATTTGTATAGATAATGTTTCTGGATAACAAAAACATAATGTAATGTTTAAAGGGACGTATGGCAGTCTTAAAGTAGTTATCAAGCATCAAAATTATCACCTCAATTTATTAATCCAGTATAACTTTAACAATTAATCTGTTTGCATATAACTGAATAACATTTGGAGTTTTTAATTTTTCTCTGATATTCTACCTTAGCTTTAAATATATTATTGGTGCTATATAATCAACAATCGGAAATATATAGAGGATATTTGTTTGTTTGGAGTGAATATAGGATTTAGTTTCATCGAGAAGTGAGAAAACGTATTTTCATGAGTGCTTTAGTATGAGGGAAAATATGCGAGTTTCCTCACTTTGAGATGAACATAAATCCTATATTCACGACAAACCAACAAATATTCTATGTATTATATACTCACAACCTTGAAACTTATGCAATTTATGCAGAAAAAACATTATGCACAAAAACAATGAGGTCAATGACGTCAACAATGTCAACAACAAATGGTATGAATTCAAGAACGACAACTCCTACGAAATTTCGTACTTCGTACTCAATTAGATTCGTACTATTTTACATTGTACTCAATTTGATTCATACTATGGGTTATTTTCCAGAGGGGAAGTTATTAGGCAGCCAACCGTGCAGCCGTCTTTTGCACAGCCGTTTCTGAAAAATCGCGGCCAATATTTGGTGGTGTGGGTGGGTTAAAAAAAAAAAAAAACTTTTTTTTTTTTAAACTCTTACTTTCTCAATATTTTTATGTTTTGTAAGTACGAAAATATAACAACAAACTTTAAAGGGACACTGTCTGTAAGTATTAAAGCACATTATTGAGCATAACCAAATAACAGAGAAATGTTTATCAATTGTTATTAAATAAAACAGGATTGTTTTCTTTATGAATATGGACCCAGGCCTACAAGATTGTTTTCTTTATGAATATAGACCCAATCCTCAGGTCCATATTCAATGTTACCGCTAGGAAAAAGCTTATCTGGAGCACTGATTATAAGAGTGATTTGAAGGTCAATTTATCAAATTTACTAAATTTGTAAAAAGTTCTAATTCTGTGGGTGGGGGGTTCTTGG